>KE156761.1:65735-79412 GCA_000411055.1 Leavenworthia alabamica
CCGTGACTACCTTTTCCGAGGAAGTTAACGGCGGAGAAGCCATTAGTAGCAGTAGCTAGTTCATCGTAAGTGAAAATCCGAAGCTTAGGAAGACGTTTATCAGGTATTGAATTTTTACGAGGATCACAGATTGAAATGGTGGATTCGTCATTGCAAGAGAAAAAGCCCATGGAGATATAGAGAGAGGAGTAGAAGAATGAGAAAGGAACAGCATGATTGAAGAAGGAGAACAAGTGTTACTGTTGAACAGCTTTGATGCTAGAAAGTAAGAGAAAGATAAAGTGTGAAAACAATCAAAAATGTATGTTTTTTGACTAACTTTTCTTTATTTTCTTAGCTTTATTTCAAAGTTGCTCAATTATTTAATTTGCATTTAACGTATGTGTATCTGTGCATAAGTGTGTGTAATCATTAATTTCCTTTTTATGTATATGATTTCAAAAATTATTTCCGCCTTAATATGTCGTTGATTTATTATAATAATACACTTTTAGAATTAAAATATTTGACATGTATATTTATGATATGATGAATATACGGTGGATATACACTCGTGGCTAATTCAAAGCAAATTACGGAACAATTTATCTAATCTATATTTAGAATGTTGAATCTTAACATTATCATTGGGTCTTCCCTCAGAAACATATTACTACTATTATATCTAATAGAAATTTTGTCTCATATGAAAATGTCTTTGGTCTACACCCAAATAATAATAATAATAATATAATATGCATGCATTTACACCCAAATAAAGTCATTTACGCAAATCTGCCTCCATATAGAAAATGATATTTTTAAAATCTAAATCTACTCCCGAGTCTCTCAAGTCAAGGAAGGTTCATGTTTGCTGGCTTTATGACTTCCGACTCCTCTGTAGTCTTTTTTTCTTTTTGGCAGATCATTAGTATAGAGATTATTTTACTCTTTTGTACATTTATGTATGTTAGCAAAGTATGTTTCTCCCTGGTGTATGATAAGGGGTTTAGTAGGTGCAAGTTAGTGGTAGTTTAATATTAATGTTGTATATATAAACTCAGTTACTGTATAATGAGAAAGTTTATTACACTCTAATTCAGCTCATTCTTCATCTTCTTTGTTTGTCCAATCTCAATGAAGTTCGAAGAGAAAGTTTTTTATTCTCTCTTAATTTCTATTCAAAATCCAGAAAATTCCGTACACCTTCCAGTGGTGGAATAGAATTTTTGATGTGGGTGTCAAAGTATAAAAGTTAAAAATTATGTCTGTCAATATATTAACTAAAATTAAAATTTATATTATTTATTACCTAAAAATATAATAAATTTAAAATTCTATGGACACCCCTAACTCATCTATACCTCCGTCATTGCCCTCCACTATATTGTCATGAAAGGAGAACCCTCTACTGTATTTTTCAAAGGGAATAACACAGAAGATATTCAAGCAAATTTGAAAAAATCCACATGGATGCTCTATTACTTTGGGAAAATGGGAATATAAAAAATACTACTAAAGTTTTAAATTTAGAATGAAGAAACAAGAAAGATATCATTCATGCTATAATATAATTCAGCATATAATTTTTCACGTGTTTAGATAAAAATTTTATATATTTATCAAAATCAGCATCATGAGGTTCAAGTCTACTCAGAGAAAGAGCTGTCGTTCATGCTTTTGAAAGCCATGTCAATAAAGTGTGTATCAGATTGAAAGTAGAAAAAGAAGAGGGAAGGAGTAAGATATAGAAAGAAGCACTAAGAAACATCTTTATAATATGAAATTGAACTTGGGCAAAATCTTTAGGCAAAGGATAAATTTTGTCTAAGAGAGAAGGATTCAAAAGAGCGAGAAGGATAGAACCAACAAAGAAAAAGAGGTATCCACAATTAAAAGAGGACATTTCAAATCTTCCCTAATGCAAAGAGGAGTAACAAAAAGCATTTAAATTGATATCGTTTTTCATGAATCTAACTCCAAGAAACAATAATGAAGAAAAAACTATTTTATTTTTGACACTTAGCTTGAATCTTTCTCATCTTTGTGAAATTCGCAGGTTATCGAAAGTATGCAAGTGTGAAGACTACTCTTTGTAGATAAACATGGGTGAAAACAAGGAATTGCGTTGGGAACAACATAGTGAGTGTTCCAACAAATCGTGTATTTTAAGAAGAAAAAATATCTTAATGAAAGAAATATACATTTGGTGTTGGATCAAGTCTCTAGGATGAACCTAAGTATCTACATTCTGAAGTAAAGCAAGAAAAGAAAACAAGTGAAAAGAGTTAAGGAAGTTTGTGCTTAACTCTTTATGAAGATATGCAATTGATGAGATGATGATCTTCAATATGAATGGACTGCATAGTTGTTTTGTAACTATGTACACTAATGTGTCTCTTTGAGTTTCCATGAGTAGAAAGGAGTTTTGAGTCTGTCATTCAATCCACCTACTCTCATCCGTGTGTACAAATGAAGAGTTTTGGGTCACAATTCTAGACTCAGTTCCGGCACATACTGCCTATTTCTGCTTCCAGACTCAGTTCCGCCACTTGTCTCATGTCCTACTTCTCATCGACAAAATGAATTATTGGACCTGAATACCTACGGAAGGGAAAACCGTTGAACAACTACACATTCGTAACATTGTAACATTAGTGACTTTACCTAGCTCAGGATGCTACAACAGCCTGAAGAAGTGCATGACGAACCAGCTCAACCGGAATAAGTTTCCAGTATCCAACTAGAAGAACAAAGTCTACACCATATTCTCTCTTCATTAAGCAAATGTCATGAGGTCACAGTAACACCATTAACTTCAAGGACGAAGTATACAAATAATGATATAAGAGATGATAACCTAAGAAGATCCACAAGCTCAGTAGAATAGATTCCTTCGGATGATTCTGGTTTTGCTTTTGGGAATATTCAAACAGGAATGCCATTACTTGTTGCATGTTCAGCAACTACACAATCTGGAATTGATTTAACATAAACCAAAAACTCAAAACACATAACACATAACACAAAGAGAAGTATTCATACTTCATTCAAAACAATCAAAATAACATTTTTATTGAATTATTATCTGATGGGGAAAAACGAATAAACCAAAATAACATTTTTATGGAATTATTTATCTGAAAACATATTTCCCTATGAGTTCAGTGTAATGGTTACAGGGAAGTTCCTTGATCATTCTCTTCTAATGTAACAATGGAGAACAAAATGTGTAACCAATAGACCAGAGGCTTAGATTGTTGATTGATTACACTCGAGGAGCTGCGCGATTCTACTGATCCAATCCATAAGAAGCTCAAAATATATACAAATTTGCCAGAGATATCACTAATTTATAATCCTTGTTTCCATGATCTCATCTCCAACATATGAAGAAATAATCAAATATTCAAACCCTAATTTCCCAATTACGAAAATCCACAACAACAACAATGTCAAATTCTTCAACTTTCTCTCTTCTGTTAACTTAACTCTGCTTAAACTGTTGCTGATTGCGAGAAAGACATATAGAAAGTGAAAGCTGAGCGTTCTCACATTGTTTGCGCTTCAGGCTTGTTCCGCCGCTTGAGCATAATGACCTCACCGCCTCAGATTCCTCAGGGCATGCCTCTGCCACCACGCACTCCGCTAACGCCCTATTCAAATGTCTACAACCAGATCTCCTTGCTGGTCCTTCCGGCATCCGACGATGGCACTGTAACAGCGCTTCCTGCAACCGATCGCAAGATCTCATCGGAAATCTCTTACTTTTCTCGGGTGAATCTGTCGGGCCGTCTCAAGATAGTCTCTGTCAGATGGGCTTGCGCTTTTTGTGTTTTGGGCCCATATTATCTTTGTTAATAGAGTCAAGCCCAGTTATTAACACCATACACACCAAAAGTACATATTGGTCCCTTTTTCTCACATGTGTTTAGTAAAGTATTATTATTAACTCATGAGAAAAAGAATGCAATTTCTGTGACTGATATTTCTGAAAACAAGAACTATCCAAAGTTCACTGGATACTTTATTTGATATATTTTTCATTAATATTTTCGATAGCTTTTAGACAATATTTAGATGGAACATAGACAAGAATTTTTGTAGAATATAGTGAGCATATTAATAACTTGGTTGAGCAAAATAAAAATAACCTAATAAAATAATTTTTTGTAAATTTGATTTTTAAATTTTTTTTTCCGAGTTTTATAAAAAAAATTACATGCATTTAAAACGATATAATTAAAATTTATCAGTAAATTTGAAAATGATGTATTTAGACCTGGGCAAAATACCGAATCGAACATGAAGCAAAAAAGAGAAATCGAATCCGAACCAGAAATTATAAAATACTCGAATGGGTAGTAAAATTTTCATATCCGAAAACTCGAACACGAACCCAAAAAATTATAAGTATCCGATAAGTATCCGAAATGTAATTATATACCAATATATATTAATTTTGTTAAGATTTAATATAAACCAGTTACCTAAACCATAATTATAAACTCAGAATATCAATTAGTTTAAGATTATAATAACTCAAATATTCAAAATAACAAAATATTTTTAAATTATTTGTTATATTTGTGAAATTTAACAAAATATTTGTTCAACTATTTTTGATATTTTAAGTAAAACTTAACAAATGATGATCGAGTAAACATGATATTATCCGAACCGTATTGTACTATAGTATTTTAGATATTTACATATAGTAATTTTTATATGTATTAATTGTTAAGAACCAAACTCAACCCGAACCGAACCTGAAAAAGAAGAACCGAATCCGAATCCAATCCGAAATTCTATAGGTATCTATCTATATGGGTACGAAATTTCTATATTCGAAAAATCCAAACCCGGTCGGATATTATCCGAACTTGAACTGAGTATCCAGCCTAGATGTATCTCTTTCATGAAAGTGAGAATTTTGGTCCCTCCAAGTGTTTGTAAACATGTGTTTTATACCTCAATTTAAAACTAATGCAATTTTTAATTAAAATTTATAGTTTATTTATAAAAACTAACCAAAAAATTAAATATTTTAGAGTTGTACTCATACAAAATAATTTAAAAATATGTTCCCTATAAAATAACTTCTAGATCTGCTACAAGTAATGGGCATGTTAATCTAATCTTTTTTGTTTCTATCTTTAGTTTTATTATTATCAGTCAAAGGTTGTAATAATAACTACCTTATAACATTACCATCATTGGAATATCTAAAAACCGTCCCAGCTGTACTACTTATTATATGGCTCTTATTTGTTAAAATTCTTATTCATAATTATTAATATTTTTGAAAGTCAATAACATGTGGTGGTTAAACTACTTAATCAACGTAAAAAGGAGAAAAGATTTGTGACTTTTTAGTCTTAAAGAGAAGTGGTTACAGATGTGACCACTTGTATTTTGGTTTAGACCAACAAAGCTGTGTTTGATATATGAGTGATGACGTTATGATTAGTCTTTTACTTTTTGCTATTAATTTTGGGAGAAATTATTGTTTGGCATGGATGACTTTGTTTAGAACAGGTTAGATATCAATTCTCATACATCTGTAATTGTTCAATATTTTATTAAAATGTTAGTATTTGTACATAAATGATTTTTCCGTATCTGTACCAAAACATAGCTCAAACAAATATTTATTTTGCATTAAGTGCAAGTAGGCTCGGAACTGTTTCGAGATTAGAAATTTATTTCTACAAAATATGTTTCCTGATACATCTACATATCCTTATAATAGTTTTTATGAACTGTGGTATATATCTCCAGAACCTAATTGTTACTTTAGGCTCCAAGGATCATAGTTTAGTTTGTATCTTTAGGCTTTAAAATGGATGCAGCGGATTGAAAGTTCTTATCTATATAGATTGATATTTAAAAAAACAATTGAGAATTTGTTGCTAAATATTTCTTAAACACTACTTTATTTATAATCATCATAATTTTATAACAATTTTTTTTGGAATAAACTACCTAGTCTGCGGTGTGCGCTCCAAAGTTTGGAAGGTCTGGTCCGCACATGGTTTTATCCGTATTTATCTATTGCAAAATATGCATTTTATAATTGTATTGACCACTTGGCCAATGTTCATTGTTTTTACAAATCACTAAATCATTGCAAATCATCAAAGACATAAGAAATCAAATATGCATTAAAATTACATCCATATAGATGAAACTATATATGAAGATAAATAATCTTCATGATCTTAAATTCTTAATACAAACCCAAACATGCATCCTCCAAACTAACAATCACCGAACATAAAGACCGTAGGTCCTGATCAATGCATCAAAGCTTCTTGAATCTTAATTAATATCGATCACTGGTTACATAGACGTTGAGTTTTCTCTGATCGAACATTATATATAACCATACTTAGAAAATATTATAATTAAAAAGATAGATTTTTTTTATTAAAAACATTTCTTAAGTCTTGAATATGATAAATTGTTACTAATAATATCTTGTCACTAAACTAATATGATTTTCCTTTAATCGTCAGTTGATATATTATATATGTTTATTTAATTACAAATCTTAGCATACGTCAAGGCAAAGAAACACAGGCACATGTAAACGCGTTTCTAGTAACAAACATGAGCTTGTGGCCATTTCATACATGCACACAGTAACTAATTAAAACACATGACATATGCCGCAATCCGCATATCACGGAGAATGAAGATATGATACTCTGAAAATAACATATAAGTGGATTTACGAGTAAGTAACAAGAAAAAAAAAAGAAGTTAATTTATTGTTACCTCGAATGATGATGATAAAGGCATAGAGATGGACTCGTAAAAGTTACCGCAGAACCGTTTTCTAATGAAATAAGTTTATAGTTTTGCCATTGTTAGTTATTCAGTGATTGAAGCTGCAGGATGACCTGGTACTTCTAGTTTCACACCCACACACATACAATATATTGAATGGTTGTATCATCCACAGAGCGCAAGCATCATGTAAACTATGTACACACATGCATATATAGCGATTACCAGATCATGCTGGCAGCTTCAGCCTCTCAAAACCAACATAGGTATAGATCCATCTAGATATGAAACTCGTACATGAACACTAGTTGAAATTAATTAAAGAAGAGAATTAATTAGAAGAAGAACACTATGTTATGGTTTTGCGGAAGATAGAGCAAATTAACATTAGCAAGAAGAAAACAGATAAAAATGTCTCAAACTGAATTGAGATTCTTCACAGACACACATATATATAATTTTTGTTTTTCAACAACAGGAACTTTGAATAATTATTTAAATAACAAATAAAATAATACACTTACACATATGCTTGTTTGGAGAAATGGACCACAAATGTGTATGTTTGTTAGAAGAATATACACGCCTACGTTTGGATAATATGATATATATTATTAATGTTTTGGATGCTAGCAATTAATATTTAGCATTAAACAATAGCAAAGAAACTCATTTGTAAAAATACATTCATAAATTTGAAATGATTATTTATTTAGTTATCGTAAGAAATGAATATCAATATAGTCTACTGGATTATTCGGATAAAACTAATACGTGTTCAATAATTAATTTTTATGTCTACTATTTCTACTGTTGAAAACGAAAGAAGTTGACCTAGTTACTGTTGAAATAGTTATCGTAAGAACTGAGTTTGGATTATTCTGATAAAAATAATACTTGTTCAATAATTAATATTTTATGTTTACTATATTTGTGTCCAAATTGGTAATACTTGTCCAATAATTAAAAATTTATGTCTACTATTTATGTCCAAATTGGTTTTGATGAATAAAAATAAAGTATATTATATTCATTGCCAATTTCTTAAAAGTAATTACTATGTCTATAATTGTTTTTTTGAAACTGCTTGTCAAGATAACACTAAAAATGTCTCGTTGTAAAAAAACACATAAAAAATATCTAATGCTAAAGATAATTTAGATATGTAGTTAACCATGAGTTCAAATGGCATCATAAAATGAAAATTGTGTACTTAACCTAGTAGAGTTCGTGAGAAGCCGTAAAAATTATATGGTAATTAACAGTTTAACACCATAAATGTAACATATGTTTTTTGGGTGAATCATTAAAATATGTTTACTTGACTCAATAGCATTAAATGATATTACCTATACTATTTATAGCCTACAACTTAATTCAATCCATATAAATTTAAACAAAAAAAATCCAGACAGAATGAAATTAATAAGGGCACACCTACTCAAATCTAATGTTCATTATTTAATTTATTTCTGTTTAGCAAAAGAAAAATCGGATTTATAACTTAATTTTTTTATTTATAAAGTAAAGATAGGAACCATTAAAATTTTATATAATTAGGTATTAAATATATATTGAAAAAGATTATGGATGAGGAAATGAAGAATGAAGATAGGGTTTTTGGGGATTAATGGCTGAGAGACAAATGAAAAGGATACGATCGAATCCGAAATCTTCATTTGCATGCGTCTTCTGTCTTATTGCATCAACTCTTTGTTTTGTCTTCTTGGTCATTACCATCCATGATCCATCCAACATGCTCATAATATACGTTTATGTTTCATCTTATCTTGAAAAAAAAAGAATTATGTATTACAGAAAATATAATCTTTTATATTTTTTTACCAAATATATATATTTTTATATCACGAAAATTTTAGAGTTATGTAAATAATCATATGTCTACGTTCGATTCGATTGTTTAATTACTACGACAATGTCATTCTAATTAATCAAAGAAGTGACCATGTTCGGAGTATTTGAATACATATGAATAATAGTATACAAGTTGTATTAATTGTTGCGACAAAAAAATGTATTAATTGGATGTGGTAAAGAGTTGTAATAAATAGACGTTGGCATGACAAGATTGGTTGGAAGATGGAGTTGTCTTGAGTTGTGTGTGTTGTCTCTTGTCATCTCTAGTGTTTTGCATATAATGACAAGATTGTGTTTTTAGTTTTTTACATTTCCAGTTGTATGTAAACTATGTACTATAAGAATTTTCCAATTATGCTTTACACATGCAAATTTTTTCTTATAAACATGATTAGAAAATATAAAATCCAGATTAGTTTGACTCAGTTAAGATCTATTAGTTTTAACAATTTATATAAGGCATTAATAAAAGTTAATCTTTATCTTCAAAATACAAAATATATGTACATCACTTTTATTTCATAATAACTACAAAAAACAAAGAAACAAGTATATGATAACTCCATTAATTGTTTTTGATGTTATAATAGACGTAAATAATTTAATAATTGGGTCCATAGAAACGTGATTATGTTTTAATGTCTCCTATGATTGAAATCAGAAAAGATAATTAAACTTTATTAAGTGTGATTGAAAAATAATCCTCACTCGTCTTTTTTTGGTTTGACGATTTGTTTGTGAATAAGATTCGTTACACATACCAAATCAACGATGTGATTTTTTGTCTCCTATACTATTTTATTAGTATTTCAAACTTGGTAGTTAAAGCTTTAAAGTTGCATGTTCTAATTAAATATATTTTATTACTTGAACAATATGATTTATTTAAAACAAGCGATCAAGCAACAAATTTTCTCCTTACAAATTTTTTTTTCTTACACTATAAATTTGAAGATTTGGTTTTAATTGTTTGTTAAACATTATTCTATAAAACTTTCTAATCTTGATCGCAAATCTATCCATTTATAAAGAAAACTTGTAAACCAAAATAAAAAAATGTATAAAATCATACATTTATCGTCTCATCAACATATTAAACCAGTTGAATATATACATATTTATCTAATTATATTAATTCAGCAGTAAATTAAAAAAAAAAGGCGTGGTCTATGCAGATCCACCTAAACTATATTCCTTCTGTCTATTTTCCTCTAATCTTACAAAACCTTGATTTTTTTACCCAAACTGTTACACCTATGTTTAATTACCCATATACTTATTTTCTCTGCCCATATATCCCCTTTTCAAATTGCGTTATAAATCTCTAATTTGCGACTAAGTAAAATTGCGATTGGACTGCTCCACAAATTAAACCCGATTTAGAACCAGAATTAAACCAATCTTTTAATTAACTAGAACCAAAGATTTCAATTAATTATAATCTCAAATCTAAATATCTTCGAGTTTCAGAATGAGAGATAAAGACAGAATGACATAAATGATGAGAAAGAGTGAAACGACAACACAGAGAGATTACAATTGATGTTTCTTAGATCTCTCTTGAAACAGTAATTTCAATACTAAGAGATTGTGATGAATGTTCTTAGTTGCTTCACTTTTTCTAAGTTAGAATAGAAACTAACAGTAAAGTATTGGGCTATTTCATGTGGCTGAGAAATTGTTTGAAGTATTTTAGGAGCATGATAAGCTTGAGACAATATTACACTACAATATCATTGTTTTAGCTCTCTATAACATATCACTGATGAATCAAATGTCATATATTTGAACTGCAGGTACTTGCGTCAAACATAGTGGTTTTGGTGTGGAATGTGATTTTATCATTCAAAGTTCATAAAAAACTTGTTCCACAAATGAGATCTTATTGTTTCTATGTCACACTATCTTTCTCGATTTCGAAGCTTTCTCTTTTGTTTTCTCTCTCCAAACTTGCAATCTCTCGACTCCAATCTCCCTCGACTCCAATCAAACCAAGAACTTTTTCTACCGTGTTTCAGCTAGAAAGCATTAGTCTCGTCAAAACAGTGGGAACATGACAATCGTCCATGTGTCATCCACCCATCAAGCATCCCGTATGCTGGAAAATCACTTATTGTCCACATCAAAACTGCACGCATCATAAAATCAATGTTTCGTGATACATCATAAACTTGTACTCATTCGTACCACAACTGAAGCAGCTCATAAATAAGAGGTTGAAAAAAAATATCAAAACTTTTTTTGGGATGGTATGGACCGGGAATTAGAATTGATAGAAATAAAAACTCTTTCTTCATGCACAAAGTAGGGGATAAATTATATGGAGTAACAATTACTGGCCATAACGAGTATTGTCGGCCATGTCTACCAAACGGATTGAATCCATCTGTACATAGCCCAAGATATACATTTCCAACTTATGCAGCAAAGCTCAGGTAGTTTTCTTGGAAGTGTCTCCAGGCAGCAGCATCTGAAGGATGTGATATTTCTTCGGTTCTAGAATGTTCTGCATGCCAACGCATTGATGCCGCCGTTCTCTCTGACTGGTACAATCGTTTCAACCTATCAGTTATTGGTAAATACCACATCCTTTTGCAAGGTATGCGAGATTTACCATTACTTTCTACATATCGTGGTTTGCGACAAAATTTACAACGTACTCTATCGGAATCTTCCCTCCAAAACAACATGCAGTTATTAGGACAAACATCAATCATTTCGTAGGGTAAACCTAAACCCGATACTAACTTTTGTACCTCATAATATGTTACGGGTGATGAATTATCTTTGGGTAACAAATCTCTCCCCCATTGAGCGATCCGATCGACACAATCTTCGGCTAAATTGAAATCGGTCTTGATGCTCATCAACCTTGTTGCTGCATATAACGGCGAAAGACCTTCCTCGCATCCTTCATATAGTTCTTTGTTAGCGCCGTCTAACATGTTAACGTCTATCGACATTTGGTGTGTTTTCGACATCATCTAAATTAGACTCAAGGGTTACCGGTTGGGAAGTCGCAAAAGTCATGAATTGTTGGAGACCTTCGGCGAATGTTGGAGTCAATAACTTTGTGACAGGATCAAAGTGTGCCTCATCCATCCAACTGCGAAAGTACCGATTATTACTTGAAGATGCCATTAAATGTAAAAAACGTTCGTGTACTTTGTGATTTTTTAGAATGGTTTTGCTCATATAATGAGTTGAAGATTTATATACATTTTTTGACACCATTTACCGACCAAATAACATAAGCCAATAGACCATATCTATGTGACGAAATTTCGTCTAAAAGTTTACAACGACCTTACAACGTTTGTATGTTTCGTCTTTCTTCCGTCGTACTATTTTCTACTGAAAAACAACCAAACAACAACAGAAAAACTATTCTTATCCGCAAATTCCGCCTTTTAAGTATTAGTAGACAGGGTGGTGTCACGTCGACTTTTGTTGTTGTTAACTTGTTGTAATGTTGACATAGAATTTACAATCAATTTACAACAAAAAAACATTGTAATGTTTTCTCATCGTATTTTTGTCGCATATTTTCAACGACTTAAAATGGCTCTCAAATTATTTCAGCTTGTCCTATGCGAGTCAACTATTGTCGGGATAGTTGACAAATGAAGCTGAGAAAAAAGGTTGTGGGACAACAAATTTTTGTGGTCACAAATTTGATAAATTTTAATGGACAAATTTGCAACGGTTTATCAAAAAAACAATTTTCCTATATAACCATCTTTCATGTATAAGCATGTCAACAAGTACAAAATTTTTAAAATGTCAAAAAAACATATCCAAATAAACACTGATGACGATGATTTTATTGATACAGATGTTTCGTTTTCAGAGTTTCAACAAAAACAGAATGAAATATCAAAAAAGAAATCAGAAAAAACAAAACAATTTCATGCTCGTGTCTCTTCGTCTGCAATTATACATACTCTGCACGACGTGCATAATGATATCGAATTTTTAACAGAACCTTGGTTAACAGCGGTTAGTTCAGTACGACATATAGGTAAATTCCGTTGACTTCACTATATAAACGTTACAATATAATATATGTTGCTATATATATGTATGTAATAATTGTTTTTTTATTTTAGCTTTTTTAAAGCAATTACTTACCGATCACGCACCATATACGTTGCTTAAAGATATTGAAAAAATTGAAGCATATTATGGAATTGTTGGAAAAGTAATTGAAATCTTTTTAAAAATAGTAAATACAATTGACAATTTGATACATTTTTATATAACTTACTTAACTATAATATTTATTATCTTGTCTAATATTTTGTTTAGGTCATTGTTGTTATAAATGAATGTGAAATAACCAGTCTTGAAAATTATCACCTTAAATTAAAGGTTTATATTATATTTCACATAATCTATATATATAAAGTTGATGACCTTCTCTCCTCTCATGCTGCCACATCATCATCCTCCTATACTATATTTTTGACACATCAGAATTATTTATTTTAATTATCTTATATTATTTACTTATTTACCTACCTAATTTTAAAACAAATATTCATATTTATTTAAATTATGTTAACTCTAAATTATGCTAAGTATATATTAAATAAACATTCAACATCTATATGTTTATCTTATACTAAGTTTATATTAAAATTTCATACTTCATATAAAAATAAATAAAAATATATTTTTAAAAGATCTTGAAAATTAATAACCACAAATCTGTTTATATAATTTTAAATTATACTAAATATGATATATGTAAATGTAAAAACATAAACATTTACTAACATAAAAATATATAAAAACTCGCTATATATAAAGTTTAAGATATTCTGTTTATGCTAATATTGCATGTTAAAAAAATATCTACCTCACATAAATCTAAAAATATATATAAATTTTAAGATTTTAAAACCTCAATCATTAATTTATTTATATAAGTTTAAATTATATTAACTTTGACTGATTTAAAATTCGGAAATTAAAAAGTTATCAATATATATTGACACAAAAATATTAAAAACATTTGTTATATAT
>KE156761.1:98648-114270 GCA_000411055.1 Leavenworthia alabamica
TTTACTGTCCCTACAAATCACCACATGATCTTTTCCTGTGCGTTGGCCTCACTTACACAGTACCGACAATCACTTCCCGGTAGGTCACCCATCCTAGTACTACTGCAGCCCAAGCACGCTTAACTGCAGAGTTCTGAAGGAATGGTTGACCGAAAAGATAAGTGCACTTTGATGACATAGGTAGCCAAATCAAATGTCTTAAACCTCTTCTCATGCACCACCATACCAGAACATGGGATGTTACACACATTATCTTTGAAATCGTGGATAGTTTTAAGATCATACAAACGTCATATTAATACGATTGAAGTAAAGATAGTTGAGTAGTAATGGGTTTGCAGGTCAATCTGAGACTTGTCATCCTTGGATTTTTTTGTTATAATTTATTATTTGAGTCTACCCTACAAAAATTATAAATTTTACTTAAAAATTCACACTTGTAATTAGATATCCATTTATTTTGTTAAATCACAAAAAAAAATCCAAAAAATTTGTAAAATCCGTAAAACTTGAAAAATATGTAAATCTAAATTAAAATAACATAAAAATATAAAATAAATATTACAAAATTTTAAAAATATATAAAATATATCTATATCTATAGTTTACGTGTATCAGCATAAAACATTCGCCAAAAAAATAAGACCCATCTCATAAATCCGCAAAAAAATATGGTTTTGAAAAATAAAATCTAAATCTACGATGCGACGGGGTTAAAGTCACATTTCCCAGCACAAAGCCTAAACTAAAGGTGAGGCGTCGAAAACAATATAGACATACTCTTGTAGATTCTCTATGAACGTGCGGAAATATAATTCAATGGAAGTGGGTCATGGCCACCTCCTGGACTTGATTTATATCTCTCTCCGTCTCTGGTTGACTATGCTTATTTATATATACAACCAACCATGGCTGGCCAATGCCCATCTTTGATCAAATTAATTAACTCAGTTTATGCTTAATGTGAATTCACTGGGTTGGTTTATGAAAATATTATATAATTTTTTATATATATATAAATGGTTAAGTAATTCAATTAGTTAAAGCCTTAAAGGCAAGAAACAGTGTGTAAAGTTATAAAGGATTAAAATATAACTTTTGTCTAAAGACTCTATTAGTGTCGTGTTTTTCGGCTAAAGATTAAGATATTAATTTTGTGTAATCGTAAGATTCAAACACACATTAACATTTGACAAGCACCTCAATAGGGAATATTCCCAAGATCCAATTATGGAATATTTTTAAACATTATAAAATATCTAATAATCTGAGAACGTAAATTGGATATATATGTGTTCAGATGATCATATAGGCTATATGAAAATATGACTAACAAGTAAGAACCCAAGAAAAAAGTTAGGAATCATAAAAGTTCTTCAAATAAAGTCTACAGTTTCTTGTTAATCCAATGGGTGACCAAAAAACTTTATACATTTTGTTTCATGAGAAGCTATTTCTTGATCGGGTAGATTTCTTTTGTTTGACTCATACTAAGTTATTTTTTAAATTACAAGGCATGTTATTCATATGGATACTAGATATTCATCTAAAAATCAGATAAAAACATTAATTTGCTAGATTTTTATGAATTTATGAGTGTGGAGTTCGATATATTTGGGAGCCATATTTTTTCTACTGGGCAAAATAATTATAAATTTTGATATGAATAAATAAAATAATTGTTTAATATATTTTTTATTTTTAGGAGTAAAAACACTATTAAACAAAATCTATTTATTGATTTTAAATTTCTTTGCACGTGTAAAAATTATAAAAAGATATTAACAATAAACTATATAGTAGATTATAATATTACAGTTTTTATATTCAAACGTGATTCTAAATTATTTATCGATTAAAACCAAATCACATAAAGTACTACATTTATTAAATACTTGACTTTTATTAATGTATTCATAGATCTGCCTCTGTGTGGGTCCTGTGGGAGATGCCTAGAGCCTAGAGCCTAGAGCCTAGAGGGGAGACAACAAAGTTCTCTTATGGTATTTTTGTAATATAGTAATAAAGTGATAGAAGAATTAACTACACATAGCCCGAAGTAGATTTTTTACTGCTGTATTAATTCACTTTTATTCAGAATAAGACTAAACATTTTAATTAGCGAATAATTAATTCAAAGACATATTAGTTAGTTAGCTATCCACATTGGTAGAGAACTATTCAATATTATTAATCTTCAAACGAAATAAATTACACGTTTTGTCAAAGTTAGTTTTTCTTTTGTTAGTAAATTTTATGTCTAAAATACTGGCCTCTAACGTCCTCATAAGCTTGTCGGTCACCTAGACTCGTTTCATGTAGTACTAAAAAACGTTTGTATCTTAACTTTTTACAATACAAGTATGGACCATGCCATATTTATTTACCATAAATACAATTTGTATTCGAACCACAGCTCATTTTCGTTTGTCTTCTACATTGTAAACGTTTCTCTCTAAATGATTCCTTTACTAGATTTTATCTTCTTTAATTTTGTTTGTTACTTGTTGGCTTTTCAACTTATGTTTTTTTTTTGTTAAAAGACAAAACTTATGCTAACCCTTTGAATGACCTCCAACACAATATTTGGTCGTTTGGTTTCAAATGATCTGTTTGCTGATTGTGTATTTGATTCATAGACGTGGTGATGCACGTGTCACGTGTGCCGTACGTGGACCATTTATCCAACATGTCATCACAGTTAGTAATATAAATTCATTTGAGAAATTGTTATAAATATTATTTAGGGTCTACGATCTATATCCACGTATCCAAAATCAATTATCCATCAAACTAATCCATCAATCTATTTTCTTTTGCAATTAATACATTAATCTATTTCTTCTTCGTCTAATGCATCAATTTATTTTCTCTTCAAAATAAGTGTTAAATTTATATCTCCATAAACAAAAAGTTATAAAGTTCAATCTCCACTTCACACTAATTTTTATTAAAAATAAATTAAAATATTTATAAAATATATATATAAAATAAAATAACATAAAATATTTGAATTTATTTTTAATAAAAATTAAGGTGAGTTGGAAATTGAAGTTTTTAACTTTCTGTTTATGTAGATACTAGCATCCGATCCGTGCTATGCACCGAAAAAAAATGTTTCAAAATTAATGATGTATTGCTGCTTTAGTATTAAGATCATAATTTTTTTGTGCAGTTTGATTATGTATTTGCAAAAATATGAAAAATAAAAATTTGAAATAAAAATAAAAAATAAAATGAGAAATCATAAAAAAAGAAAAAGATAAATAAAAAACAAAAAGTTTATTAAACATTAAAAATCGTGGAAAAAATGGATGAGATAATTTAGAAGATGAAAGAAATAAAATAATTGAAAAAAAATTCTAAAAAAATTTTACGTTTGTTTTTTTGTTACTGAATTTTATAAATAAATTATTATAAATAATATTAAAATATATTTTAAAAATTNATAATTTTGGAGATGGAAGAAATAAAATAATTGAAAAAAAATCTAATAAAGATGTTAGTTTGTTTTTTGTAACTGAATTTTATAAATAAATTATTGTAAATAATATTAAAATATATCTTAAAAATTTGTACAGCTGACACATCATCAAAAGCTGATGTGTCAACAGGAGAATGATGCAGTTATTGTTAAATTTACTTGTGAATTAGTAGAAATAGATAAATTTAACACTTAGTTTGAGGAAAAATATATTGATGCATTAGTTTCGAATGAGAAATAGATTGATATATTAGTTCCGAAAGAAAAATAGATTGATGCATTAGTTCGATAGAGAGATGATGTTATATGATATTTCTCATAGAAAAATAGATCGTAAACCCTATTATTTATATTATACTATTCAGCATAAATATCATATTTTAAAAATTATTTTTGAAAATACTACTAAAATAAATTAATATAAACTACATTTAAGATTTGTTATTTTGGGTTTATGAATTAATATTAAGAACTAAAATTAAATATTTAGTGTTTAAGATTTAGAATTTTAATTTAAGATTTAATAGTTAGGATTTAGGACTAGATATGATTTAGAATTTATATTTAGGTTTTATTATCTATGGTTAGAGTTGAATAATTAGTGTTAGAATTTAGTGTATAGAGTTTAGAATTTTAGTTTAGAGTTTAGAGATCATCATTTATGGTTTATTATTGTTTTGGACGTTTGAAGTTAACGGTTCGGTTCGGTTGGTGGTAGTAGGTATTCGGTTTTCTAAAAATTATAAAACTTACCGTTTAATACCGAATAAATACATTTGTTCGATTCGGTTTTTAAAAATTTTAATTCGTTCGGTTTAGGTATTAAAACATTTTCGATTGATCTTTATTTTTCAAGTTTAGTATAGTTGTAAAATAAAAATAACAATTTATTTCAGTTTGTTTAATTTTTTTAATTAGTTTCGTTTGATTCTGTTTAAAAATAAATAAAACATATAAAAAATTTTATAATTAAAAAATAAAATAAAAAGAGAAATAGTAAAAAATAAAAAAAAAATCAGTTTATTCGCTCGTAAATTCAGTTGAATTCAGTTTATAATTCAGTCTTCGGAAATTTGTAAAATTCACTAATTAACACCATATAAACCTATATGCATTTCACTATATAACACCATTTTAACTATTTATTTTATTTCTAGCAAACCGAAATATTAAAAAAAAACTGTAATTAAACTGTAAATCAGAATGTCGACTCCTATGATTTATGATATTTTCTTAAACGTTTGAAACGTCTTTTATATATTTTTCTTTTTAGCTTTGTTTTTGGATAAAAAATGTATGCTTTTAATTTATTTAAAATATGTTTTATTATATTTTTGAATTATAATAAATACAATTTAAATCCGTAAAGAAGTTAACATGTTAATCGTGTCATCATGTGTAAATCATGTGTCATTTTAAAAATAAAATTTTGAATGAACTACAGCACCATTTGAACAAAATAATAGAAATCATACTTCTTTTAGTCATTTTATGTTATTTACATTTTGACCAGAAAAAAAAACTAATAATGAAGAGTAACTAGTTTTTGACTATTACATGCAGTGATTTAATTTGAAACTAATATGAGGTATTAATTAAGTAAAATTGGACCAGCTTATTTAACCAAAAAAAGAAAAGAAAAGAAATTGGACCAGCTTGTTACAAGGACCACTTTTTGTTAGTCTGTCAGATGTCTTACTGTTACGTTTACCATACAAAGCACGTGCCTGTGCATGTGTTAGTGTAGTAACATACGACTATACGAGTGCATACAATACAAATATCGTTTTTAGTATCTGAAGTTTAAACTCATAACTAAAAGATTAATACACATCGAATTAAACTCATTAAAAAAAAAAAAATTTCGTAGATTGTAATTTAAATTCTAAATTTTAGTAAACACCTCGAAATATTAATTGAAAATAAATTAATACCGAAATGGAAAAAGAAGTGGACATTTTTTTTTTTTTTTTTTNTATTACTATAAATAGCCGTAAGAGTTCATTGTCTTATGTCTTAACACATGCTCGAAGTATAAGTTTATAAATCTAAATCCCAAATAATTAAATAGAAGCTATGGTCATTAATATTATCCAAGAATACAGACGCAAAAAGAGATTTGATTGGATGTAATAATTTATCATATAATATAGTTAAACAATCATTATCTTGGATGCAATGGATCAGTTCTGAACATCTTTTTCATTGAGTGAAAAGTCTAATGTTTGAACATTTTATAACATTGAAATATATAATAAAATAACACTACTTTCTTTTTTATTTGGTTACCCAAAACAGTATAGTACGAGACCACATGGTCTAGGCCTATAGCCTAAAATAGATGGCCTCGTTTGGTCTGGTCAACATGTTATATGCTTTATAAGAAAAGAAAAATCACTTCTAACATCTTTCCAAGTGATAAATATTTTAATTTAATTGATAAAACATAATTTATATTAAAACCTAAAATATTATTTGCAATCTCAATAGGTGTTGTCAATTTTTATGTACTATCCAAATACTAGTAAATATTCAAACAAAAGAAATTCCTAGACATAGAAATCAATATATTTTCAAATATATAAAATGTATTCATAGTTTATAAAAATATTTGAATTGAATTGTATCAATGGTACATGAACAAGAATGAACTGTAATATTTTACAACTTACGAATACAGTTTGACTATTGATTTTGTAATCTACAATTTCCTTTAAACAGTCAATAAAATTATAATTAGAGAAGGTAATTTTATAAAAGATAGAGAGACTGACAGCTATACAGTTTCTATAGAAGGGAAAATATAAATTTGTAAACGCTAATTATTATTTAAAAAAAAACAGTAATTAATTATTTAATCCCTCTATACTCGTCTTGGCCACATACTCACTCTCATCACATCCCCAAGTCTTTCCCCTTAAGCAAACGATAAAAAACTGGTTTCTTTACTCTGTAATCAGAGATACTTCTCTGAGATTAAGAAGAAATCAGTTAGTTCTTCGTTTATCTCTCTCAATCAAAAAAAAAAAAAACCCAATGGAGATAACTCCGGTCATCTTCTTCTCTTAACCTTGGTTTTGAATTGAACCGGGTCCACCAAAGTTAATGGCTGTATAACGTGGAAAACATTTCAAATTGTTGTCAGTTTCTTCCAAAGTTATAACTTTTGTGAGGGCTTTTGGAGTCTCTTGCACAACAAAAATTCTACCTTTTTGGGTTTTTCTGGGTTTATTTTTGTTTTCATTTTGGGGAAAAAAAGAGTTAAGACATTTGTCAATTAGTTAACTAAAGTTTGATTTTTTTAAAACTCAAAATTGGGATTCAGTCAGTACACAAGTCTCTGTTTTTGCCTTTTAGTGTAAATCACATGTATCTTGTGAAATTTTCAATCTTTATATTCTCCTTTAGTGATTTTTAGATTCTCTTTTAGTTAAGAGAATTTGATATTGAAACCTCCAATTCAGATTATAATTAAAGACAATTGGGTAGTGAAGATCTAGAGGATTGTAGGGTTCTGGGTTTATAGTGTTCTAGAGGAATCAAAGATTAGATTTTTTTATTCTAGAGAAAACAAAAAAAATGTCTTCTAGAGTAGAAACATCAATCAATGGTGAGATTAGTGAAGAGGGTAGTGAGGAAATAGGCAGTATGTGGGATATGGATCAGAAGCTTGATCAACCTATGGATGAAGAAGCTGGTCGTCTCAGGAACATGTATACAGAAAAGGTCATATACTTAAATTCTCTATTGCTCTTGTTTCAATTTGGTTTGATTCAGTTGTATTAGTTTTGCCATTGTTTTGGTTGTAAATGAACATGTTTGTTTCTGTTTTATTGCAGAAGTTCTCAGCTTTTATACTTCTTCAGCTTTCATTTCAAAGTCTTGGTATTGTTTATGGAGATTTAGGAACTTCACCTCTATATGTTTTCTACAATACATTTCCTAGAGGAATCAAAGACCCTGAAGATATCATTGGAGCTTTATCTCTTATCATCTATTCACTTACAATCATCCCTCTCCTCAAATATGTTTTCATTGTATGCAAAGCAAATGATAATGGTCAAGGTTAGTGTATTAACACTTCTATAGTTCTTATACTCGGGTTATGCGTATATTGAAGTAGCTTATCTCTTGTTTTGTTTGGTGAATAGGTGGAACATTTGCTCTCTATTCTTTGCTCTGTAGACATGCAAAAGTGGGCACTATTCAAAACCAACACCGTACTGATGAAGAGCTTACAACTTATAGCCGTTCAACATTTAATGAACACTCTTTTGCTTCACAAACTAAGAAATGGTTAGAGAAAAGTACCTCTAGGAAAAATTCTTTACTTATTCTGGTTCTTCTCGGTACTTGCATGGTCATTGGTGATGGAATACTTACTCCTGCCATTTCAGGTATTGCATTATTCACTTCACTTCCAAATATATACATTTCGTTTTATCATTTCATCGCGTTTAATCTGTTACAGTTCTATCTGCTGCGGGTGGGCTCAGGGTAAACCTTCCTCAAATAAACAACGGTATTAATTAACTACATTAAGTCTTTAATATCTCTACCATGTCCATTTATGCAATAGTTGATCAGTTTAGGTTTCGATTGTTGTGGCAGGTGTTGTTGTTGGTGTTGCGGTTGTGATATTAGTGAGCTTGTTTAGTGTACAACATTATGGAACAGACAGAGTCGGGTGGCTTTTCGCACCTGTTGTGTTTCTTTGGTTTCTCTTTATAGCTAGTATTGGTATGTACAACATATGGAAACATGACCCTAGTGTTTTGAAAGCCTTTTCCCCGGTTTATATATATCGATATTTCAAAAGAGGTGGCCAAGATCGATGGACCTCGCTCGGAGGCATTATGCTTAGTATCACAGGTATAAAAGACATGATCTCTTCTTCATCTTATGAACCTTTTTGTTATTCATATTTTCTTGTAATGTCTTCAGGGATTGAAGCTCTCTTTGCGGATCTATCGCATTTTCCAGTCTCAGCTGTACAAATTGCTTTTACTGTGATTGTTTTTCCATGTCTCCTTTTGGCATATTGCGGACAAGCTGCGTATCTTAGAAAGTATCCTCATCATGTGGAAGACGCGTTTTATCAATCTATTCCAGGTTTGTCACATCTTTTATCTATTTTCATTCGGTCTTTCGTCAATATATTCAAATGAAAGTTTTTGTTTGTTGTAGAAAGTGTATATTGGCCAATGTTCATAATTGCAACTGCTGCTGCAATAGTTGCAAGCCAAGCTACAATATCAGCAACTTTTTCGTTGATCAAGCAAGCTTTGGCTCATGGATGTTTCCCAAGAGTTAAAGTCGTTCATACTTCTCGCAAATTCCTTGGTCAGATTTATGTTCCAGACATTAATTGGATCCTCATGATCCTTTGCATAGCTGTAACTGCTGGATTCAAGAACCAGAACCAGATAGGAAATGCTTATGGTACTGCGGTTGTGATCGTCATGCTTGTCACAACGTTTCTCATGATGCTGATCATGATACTTGTTTGGCGTTGCCATTGGATCCTAGTCTTCTTATTTACCCTTCTATCCCTTGCCGTAGAATGCACTTACTTTTCCGCAATGCTTTTCAAGGTTAACCAAGGCGGATGGGTTCCGCTCGTCATTGCAGCTTCATTTCTTGCCGTCATGTATGTTTGGCATTATGGAACACTCAAGAGGTATGAGTTTGAAATGCATAGTAAAGTCTCCATGACTTGGATTCTCGGACTCGGTCCTAGTCTCGGTCTTGTCCGTGTTCCCGGGATTGGTCTTGTTTACACCGAGTTAGCTAGTGGAGTCCCTCACATCTTCTCCCATTTCATAACAAACCTTCCGGCAATTCACTCCGTTGTAATCTTTGTCTGCGTCAAGAACCTTCCTGTCTACACTGTCCCGGAAGAAGAACGATTCCTTGTGAAAAGAATCGGACCCAAAAACTTCCATATGTTCCGCTGTGTCGCAAGATATGGATACAGAGACTTACACAAGAAAGACGACGACTTTGAAAAACGGTTATTCGAAAGCCTCTTCCTTTTCGTCCGCCTTGAATCAATGATGGAAGGCTGCTCAGATTCCGACGATTATAGTATATGCGGAAGCCAGCAACAGCCATCTCGAGACGATGGTAACGAGACTTATGATACATTTAACTCTATAGAGTCAGTGATAGGTCCAGTGAGCCAGACTATAACAAGGTCAAGTCAAATGAGTGGAGTTGGAGATGAGATGGAGTTTATAAACGTGTGTAAAGACGCAGGAGTGGTGCATATAATGGGGAACACAGTGGTTCGAGCCAGGAGAGAAGCGAGGTTGTACAAGAGAGTAGCCATTGATTATGTGTATGCGTTTCTGAGGAAGATTTGTAGAGAGAATAGTGCTATGTTCAATGTTCCTCAGGAGAGTCTGCTGAATGTTGGTCAGATTATTTATGTCTAGTTAATGAATATGTCATGTAATAATCTTAGGCATGATTTATTTGATTAACTGTTTAAAGAATAAATAAGTGTTGTTAATGAACACAATAAGAGTTCCAAAATTACAACTAAAGTGATTCTTATATGTTTGTTAGTGAAATCATAAATATTGAATCTTTATTCGATTCTATTAATAATGGTATTGATTTACTTTTATACTCCACAGTAAATTAGTTGAAATTATTATAAATTCACACACAAGCTAGTGTGGTTTTTTCATGTTATTTACTGTTTGATTATTATGATTTTTTCATGTTTTATTTTGTTAGCATAAATCATTTTAGTTTTTATATAAGTCTAAAACTTGTATTGTCCATTGTTTTGGCTGAGGTATAGACTCTTTAAAATATATTGGTGTAATGTTAAAATATCTAATAAACAAAGGTATGCAATACATCATAAATCTTCACCTACATTTTTATATTTAAATAATATTTTGTTATTCAGTTTTTTAAAAAAAGTTATTGAAGGAGATAAAATTGTCTATTCTGAATAAATTAATTTGTCAAACTAGATTTAAATTTAATTAAAAACCCAGAACCTACCATTGCATCAGTTTTTATCAATACCATACATTATGTGGATTTAAATTTGAATGGTACCCAGCAATATTTATAGGAATGTGAATATCATTCGAATGAAAATGTGAGGTCTTACAAAAGAGCTTGACCTAGATATGTACTTTTGGAAAGAAAAAAAAGAACAAAGCAACAAATCTCTTACTAAAATATATTTTTTAAAATTACATTTTAGGTTATCTATTCTCTGGACTAGACCTGATATAACTTCAAATCTGTTAATGAACATCTTGGTAAGATTAATCAGATTAAATGGATCGAGTTATTTGGTAATTAGATTGTTCAAATTTTAAAATTCACCGAATAAAGCAAATAAAATTATTTTATCATGCATCATCTTATCAAACCAGCATATGTATTCTTCAAAGATAATACTTGTCATCCAAGCTCTTTTATTGGTACGATAATGACAATTCAAACGGTCCATGTTGATATTCTTGAAACAACGTGGCTTTGCATATTTTTCAATAATCCATAAAGGAATTTTTTCGACTCATTCTCATTGTAGTAAATAACAACTGTTAATCTTTTTTTGTCTTGTTTTTTTCTTTTAAGTTGTTTCGTAATAGGAGAATGATCAGATTGTAAACTATAAAACAAACTATTTTTGTTGACAAAAAAAACAAACCATTTTCATCCATATTAAAAACATTAGAGAATTTATCTATCTTTTCTTTTATAGCTTCCAGTTTTTTTTCTATGTCTTGCACATCAACCGAACCACTCTCTCCAAAACGACGAAATGACTTTATACCACGTTGTAACTTGAACTTTTCAAACCAGTCTTGAGAAAACTGATTCTCATAGTCGTGTTGGAGGTAGAGGTGTCAAAATGTGTTGACCAAGACCATTTTGATCTGTCTAATTTTGACCATTATGATTATGGTCAAATTTTTTTACCCTAACCATTAACACCCAAATCCATTAACGTCCATAAAAAGTGGTCATGCCCATGGAGTCTATTTTGTTTTATGTTCTTAATTATTATATTATACTGGGATTAAAAAATGAATCGAATATCCCGAACTGAACCAAACTAGAGATAAAAAACAAAAGCAAACCAAATTTTTTTCTTAAAACGATCAGCATAATTTTTTTACTAAGTTTGGTTTTCGGTAAAAACGGAAACGAAACAAAAAAACAAAAAACATAATTTTTTTAATATGTTTTTTTCTATTTATTGATTTTTACATATATATATTTTTTATTCTAAACCAAACCGAACAAACCGAAATAATCTAAATAAATCAAATATGAATAACCATTCCTCGAAATTTGGATCGGATTATTCGGATTACCAAATACCGATCCGCAGAAACTCAATCCGAATTTTAACCGATTCTAACTACATCTGGGTATTCAGTCGGTTCGATTCGAGTTAAAAATTCTGATGTTTGGGTATTTTGTTTTTTTTTTTTAAATTCCGATTGGTTTAAAATTTATAGTTCGAATCGGTTTGGTTTTATTTTTTCGGTTCGGTTTGGTTTTGGGTATAAAAATACATTCCGATCGGTTTTAATTTCGTAAGTTCGGTTTGGTTTAAGAATAACGGTTTATCTCAGTTTTTTTATTTATTTTGGGTTATTTCGTTTGTTCTGTTCGGTTCAATTCGGTTTACGATAAAAAAATAAATAAATAAACACATAAAAATATTTAAACAGAAAAATAAAATAAAAATCTAAAAAAAATAAAATAAAAATTTCGGTTTTTTCGTTTCGGTTTTAAATGAAAATCACTTCTACCGAACGGTTTAAAACAATTTTTGGTTCAGTTCACTTTTTCTTTTTTTGTAGTTCGGTTATATTCACTAAGTTCAGTTCGGTTTTTTTGCTTGGGCCTAGTTCTAATATTTGGTATTCGGTTTAACCAGATTCGAAATTCGAGTTAATTAGACTCCGAGCAAAAACTAACTAATTTAGTTATATTAAATTCGGTTTGAAATTTAAATTTTTTTAAAGAAGATATTTTCTAAAAAGATTTTTTTTTTTGTAAAATTTGATCCGATTAATCGTTTAATTTATTTATGAATCCGGTCCAAATAAATCGAGATTCAAACCGATTAATCAAAAAAAAAAATTGGTTTATTGATAGATTTTTAAATTTTTTAATAGTTATAAAATATTATCTTATTAAAATTAAGTTTAATTTTTTCCAATTTAATTTGACATAGTTTTTTATGTTTATCGGACTACCCATGACCAATAGTGACCTGACCAATTTAATCTCGGTCCAAATGATCTATAACTCATCTTAGCCCGCATTATAAATGAGTTTATTCAAAACCGTCCATTTTAAAATGGTCATAATCTTACCAATGGTCACAGACCATTTTGATACTTCTAGTCGGGGGTATACAAGTTTCATTATTTCGTTTGACTTTTCCAAAATTAGTTTTCCAATCATATTCATACGATCTTTGGAGAAACTACTTAAAAGTAACTTTCTCGATCTCTAAAATTTTTGTTGGATTATGCTGCTTGATATTTTTTCCAGTTTTCAGGTTGGCAAAAAGATATCAGCTGATCGTTTGAGTATGTTTGAGATTGTATTTTGACTAATATTTAATTGTAACTTCGGTTCAAGCCATAGTTGCAAATTTTATTGCGTGTACTTAGTATTTTCTCTTTTGTATTTACGTAACTCTTTTTGTATTTTCATATTTGATCTGTCATAATTGATTTTGTAACATCTTTTAGATGAAAAAGTATTATTAGGGTTTGTACGAAAAAGATGTAACAAAAAATAGTTTAATCAAAAACAATAGAAAATCATTATAAATCGAAGTAAATCTTGTGAACCAAGAAATAAAAAATATTCACATAATGTGAAATATTGTGAACAAAGAAATAAAAAAATATTTACATAATGTGAAATATGTAAATAATAAAGCATAAAAAATCAGATAATTTTAAAAAAGAAATTATTCCATGAAATTCAGATATGAATTTTAAAAAACAATTTTGTTTACATTTAAATTTTTTTAAAAATATTATGAATCAAAAAATATTTTTATAAATCAAGAAATATTAATTTATAATTTAATTAGTATTACGATAAATTAATAAAATATTAAAGTTCCAACGTTAAGGTTTTACGGTATGTTGTTATTTTGTTTGGTTCTCGTTTTGGTTCGTATTTAAAAAATGAAATATATCTAAAACCAATCGACTTGACCAAATAAAACAAGTAGTGAACTGATTAATTACAAGAGGTCTTACAATCTCTCTTCAAACGTAACTGTGTACTATAATATAACAAATTCAGCATATTTGATTTCATCGGTTCAAGCTATTTACGTTAAATGTCTTTTTTTTTTGTCAATGGTGGTTTATTGGTTTTAGAATTTTTAAAAACTTAAAATTATTAAAGAGTTTAGTGTTATTCAATTGTGATTTGTAAAAAATTCTATTAAAATGATGTGTTATTGATTTTAGTAGTTTTAATGATTTGTTACAATTATTTAAAATCATGTGTTATTGTTTGATGATTTTGAAAGAGCCAACTAAAATCATGTGTTATTCAAATAAAATGATTTTAGTAGACATTAAACTCATGTTTAAGTTTAGTATTATTGGTTGAATGATTTTAACTTTTTTTTATTCATATAAAAATTTTTACAAAATCTTTTAAAATCTTATCTATAAAGGTGATATCTTAAAAGACTCTTTATAAACTTTTGAATAAAATTAAAAACTATTAATAAAAATTTTAAACTCTACAATATTTATAATAATCATAATTCTATATTAATATTTTTTGAATAAACACCCTTATTCAAATTAATATAGAAACATATAATAATTAAAATAGTAATATTGTTTCTCAATTTAGATAAATATCTGCTATAGGATTATAAAATATTTGGTTGATTCTAAGAACCACAATTTCCAGTCATTCTTATCACAATTTATTGCTATGTATAATTACTGCCATGTATATCATTCCATAGTCAAGTCAAACTTTTAAAGCTATATAAATAGGGGTTCGTTGGTATACTAGTAAGTAGAGTAACACAAAACAAAGAGAAATTACACACATAAACATAAACATAAAGATGGAGAAGAAATGTATGTTGTTGATGATGATCATCATGATGGTATTGACAATGATGCCATCATCAACAATGGGAGATAAAGCATATGATGATTGTTGCGACAGATGCGAACACTCATGCGAAATATTTTATGTTGATGTAAAAACGTGTATTCACGATTGTATTGGCACTAAATGCCATAAGTATTCACATGTATTCACTCGGTATGAATAATGTTTATGTTGTTTTATATAATAAATGTGTATTTATGTATTTGTTAACATGGTTTGTTTTAATATTGTTAATGCATTTTCAGAAAGATGATGGCTAAAGAGAACATTCAAGAAATCAACGCATAAGATCATCAGCATTACGATGGAATGATAATGGTTTAGATTTATTTTGTTTTCATATTATAAAATTTGAATAATAAAGTTGGATCACAATTTTTCGAATTCCTTTGTTCCCAAGAGTATTTCATATTACACACCAAATAAACTTTGTTTATCATACAAGCAAAACAAGTAATCTTAACCACTTGATCAAAAATTAGGATCTTAACCACTTGATCAAAATTGCTTACACAGCTATTGTGGTTTCTTGAAGGCTTTCGAACAATATTCTTAGTCAAAAGAATTAATTATGCTTTTGACAACTTGACTGAGTTATTGCAAGATTGCAAAATACCGAATGGGATTGATATAATCTTTAATATATGTTTAATTAGATTTATGTTTTAGGCGTATTTAGGTTTATTCTTGATATAATCCTTAATATATATTAGACATATTTATATATTTAATTTTTTATAATAATAAACTTTCATTCTTTAATTATTCTTTATATTTGTTTAATTTTAGTTATTTAGTGGTTTGAAATAGTTTTCACATTATTAATTTTTAAAAAATTTATTTTTCAAATATATATTTTTATCAGATATGTTGCATGCAATTGATTTTTCAACATTTTTAGTTGTTTACTTTTATAAAATATATTTATAACTTATTTATTTCTCAATTATTTGCACTTTTGATATATTTTTAATTACTTTT
>KE156762.1:0-15570 GCA_000411055.1 Leavenworthia alabamica
TGTTACAGGGATTTCTAATCCCTTTCTATCCGCTTATTATCTCAATTTCGGTTAAATACATTTTGGTTTAATTGTTGGTTTAATTACGTTAACCGGTCATATGTTAGACCTAGAACATTATATCTATGTTTGTCTTTTACGTGAGAGACAATCAATTTAATCTTCAAATATTATTTCTCTCTCTCTTAACAAACCTTCTCTTTATTCTGTTCATCAATCGAGCTTCACCTTTCAATTGTTCTTTGAGATAACATTTCTTTCTACAAAAGTTATCTCTCAGTCTTTTGATTCCCTATCTTCGATCTTCAGTGGAGGATTCTAGACAGGATTTTATCTTCAATCTAAGATCTGTATCATTTTCATTAAAGTTTAAATTTTACAGCTCCGATTAATGATATCTGCGCAGCATTAGTTGAGAGTCTTGAGATGTTATGTATATTCTACATAGTCCAAATAAATTAGTCTTGAGAGAAAACGACGAGAATTTAGTTTTTGTTCATCAAAAGACAAAAAAGCCCACAACTATTAAGATGTTGACCCAATAAGAAGCCCATAAACTCAGTCACGTGATCGAAACCGTTGATTCTTCAAGTTTTAACTGAAACCGTTGATGGCTTCGTCAGGGGTTAAATGAAAAACACTGTTTGACTCCGTAATTTCTATCTTCTCCGTCTCGACGCAAACGTGAGGTTCCGTAGAACATCTTATTATCTTTGGATCCTTGTCAATTCTTCTTCAATCGCTGGAGAAGATTTTGGATTTGATATATTCTGAGTCGACTTGGATCTTTCGGTGTTTCGCTACGAAATTGGCGATTTGTTCTTGCGACGATGGAAAGTGAATTGATTGAATTGTTCGAGGCAGCGAAGAAGGCGGCGGATGCGGCAGCTCTCAATGGTGTTACTTCCTCAGGTCCGGAGGTTTCTCGATGTCTTGATTCCCTAAAACAGCTCAAGAAGTTTCCTGTCACATACGACACGCTCGTTGCGACTCAGGTGCGTTTCTGATTAACTTCTTTAAGATCTAATTAGATTTTGATTAATTTTGTATTTAGGCAAACGTTGTCATATCTTATAGATAGATTAGATTGGAGTGTTTCTGGGTGTTAGCTTGCCTAATCTCGTAGCGTTGACGTGTATTAGCTTAGGTTTTGTTTACTAGGGTTAATTGATTCCATCTGAAAAAATTATCAGAAAATTAAATATATTAACATTAATCAAGAGATTAAGATGCTTGAGTGAACTTCTAAAGTGCCTTGTATGAGTCGTTCAGCTGAATTTATTGGAAGAAACCAAATTTGGCTCCTGCTAGGGTTAAGGGAAACAAACCCAATTTGGCACATGCAATGCTTTACTCGGAGGTGATCAAAGATTTGCCCTTTTTTACACAATGAATCCAGTCATGCATATAAAGATACATTTCTTTTTTATCTGGTTAGGAATTGTATTAAGGTGTCTTAGAATTTTGGATTGTTTATAAGCTTATTGTGCTTTGGGAGGTTAATATTCTTTTTTTTTTTGATAAAGTTATATACTTTTCTTGCTTCCAGGTAGGAAAGAAGCTGAGGTCTCTTGCAAAACATCCTGTTGAGGATATCAAAAGCCTGGCTACCGATCTGCTTGAGATATGGAAGAAAGTTGTCATTGAGGAGACAGCCAAGGCTAAGAAAACTGCAGGCACAAACGGGGTTAAAGCTGAAACTGTCAAAGAGGGTAAGGTGAATAAGATGGATGTTGAGAAGCCTTCAAATCCCGCGCCTGTAAAAGTTCAGAAACTTCAGAGGGGTGATTCAGCCAAGAGTATCAAGGTAGAGAGAAAGGAACCTGACAACAAAGTCATTACGGGTGCCAAGATAGAGAGGAAAGAACCAGGGAACAAAGTCAGTAACGGAGTCAAGATAGATCATCGTGGTCAGACTGTAAAGGATGAAAAAGTCTCAAAGGAAAACCAAAAAGCTGCAGTTAAGGCACCTAATGCTCCTCCGAAACTAACTTCAATGCTCAGATGCAATGACCCAGTTCGCGACAAAATCCGTGAGTTGCTTGTGGAAGCATTGTCCAGGGTTGCTGGGGAAGCTGATGATTATGAGAGAGCATCAGTAGATGCAAGTGATCCATTCCGTGTTGCTGTCTCAGTGGAATCACTGATGTTTGAGAAATTGGGTCGCTCAACTGGAGCTCAGAAGCTTAAGTACAGATCTATAATGTTCAACCTGAGGGATAGTAATAACCCAGACTTGAGAAGGAGGGTTCTCACCGGGGAGATTTCACCAGAGAGACTCCTCACATTGTCTGCTGAAGATATGGCAAGTGACAAGAGGAAACAAGAGAACAACCAGATCAAAGAGAAAGCCTTGTTTGAATGTGAGCGTGGTCTTGCGGCAAAAGCATCTACCGATCAGTTCAAGTGTGGGCGATGTGGTCAGCGCAAATGCACTTACTATCAGATGCAAACAAGAAGTGCTGATGAGCCAATGACGACTTATGTTACATGTGTTAACTGTGACAACCACTGGAAGTTCTGTTGAGAAGAACCCTCTGTCTTTATATTTCATGAGACCATGTTAAGCATACAGGCTGTGATGTTTGTTTAACGAACCCAAGTCATTCAGTGTCTTAGATACTATTAGTAAGTAGAGGGTTATTTACTAATTTAGGTGTCTCTAGTTTTTATTCATTTGCGTATCTTCTTCCAAACTGTCAACTCATCACTTTCTTGCAGGTTTTACAAAGTTTTGAAGTTTATTTCGTTTCATTTTAATTCTGTTGTTGTTATCTGTCATTGTATCATCTTGAATGGTTGAACCTTCTTACAGCTTTTAATGTATTTGAATTGATTCTGATCCAATTCCATTGCAAAGCAAGAGACTAGTGAAAACAGAGGATATGCAGCCTACAATTCTCATTGTGTCAAGAGGAAGCTGGCTTTTATCTGAATATGTCCCATTCTTTATCATCCAAATCTCTCTTCTTTCGATTGGATCTCTTGCTTCTCCTTTGCCGTCTTCTATCAGATGTACTTTCAAGCTCATCAACATCAGAGTATTCACTAACAAATTGAGCATCCCAGATTCCCTGTATTTAAAAGTCTTACTTCAATCATTCGTTTCAGATTTACATGAATATACCAAGCCATGCCATATTACAAGACATATATACCTTAGTCAATCTCTGTTTTCTGGAAGCTGCATCTTCATGAACCACAACTATGTCTTCTAAGACCTCAATAATGTCCTCGACATCTAATCTGTAAGTACTTACCTACAGTATCACATACTCGATGTAGTTAATCATAACATTTTGCTATTCCAAGATTATGTGCTTGTGCTTGTATCTCACTTGAACTGACTTTCTTTTCTTTTGTTTTTGGATTTCCTGAAGAGAAAGAGAATAAGTTACTCACCAGGTTTGATGGTATGATGGTGACCCCAAAAGAATCGAGCTCAAGCGATTCAACTATTCCCGTGTTAATGTTGAATGAGTAACCTCGAACCTAAAAAGCCATCATGTGGTTTCAGCTAACAGCAAGATATTGGCAAAGATATCATCATCAATGAATAAGATATAGAAATATTACAAACACCTTTCCAATGTTTCGTCCTCCTGGTGTCACTACTCTGTAACCAACCTAAACAAAAGGCGAGAAAATTCAATCTTAGACTTGCTTAAAGGAGGATGATTTCCCGAGACAGCGCATAAGGAGACATCATCAAAAATATATACCAGTGTTTCAAGTCCAACCATCTTGAAATCAGTATCCAATACAGTTTCATCACCCACAAGCACAACATCACCCACCTATCAAAGAACTTAAAAAATAAACTGAGATGTAAACACATCTTCAGAGGAAACAAGCTTCATTGTAGCAGAAACCAAACGTATTAGTACCCGGGTAATGTCTTTGAGCTGGAATCTCTCACACTCTCCAGATAACAAGCTTGGTTTAACATCAACCACCAAAACCAACCACTGACAAAATTGAACAAACCAATCATCAGAATGATCATCAAGCTCATTGCAATATTAAGACTTGATAGCTTCAACAAAGGTGATTAATTAAACAAGAACTTACACAAGTAGTGTCAACCCAAAGCTGAGAGATGAATCCTAAACTGAGAGCTGATTGTATAGTAATAACTTGCTTAGCAACAAGATTCGATCTTGTCGTCGTCTGTTTGAACCCTCTGGAGCCAATGCTTGTCAAATCATCATTTTCACCTTTTAGTTGAATCAAATCACCCACTCGAGGCAATTCTACAGTATCATTGTCAACTGTTTGATGCTGAACTACATCTTCTTCATTAGGTAGTGAAGAACTAAAGCGAGTGACGAATTTGTCTTTAAAGCAGCTGAATTTCCCGATAAAGGCTAAGTTTTTCCCATCAAAATAACATGGAGCTCTTGTTTTTGAGGAGGACGAAGTATGAATTCGATGTATTGAGACGTGACTCCTCCACGAGAAATTGATGATGGAATGTTGAATCCAGCTACGATTATCTGAGTTGACTCTCCTCACTCGAGCATCGAGGACAGGGAGAGAAACGAAGAATGAAGAGGAGCAACTGCACATACTTGTATTTTTTTTTTCTTTACAAGAAGGGTCAGGTTGTTGTTACAGGAAAACATGAAGCAGAGTGAAGACTCTACCTGTATCAGAAGGTTTACTGAAGGCGCTGGATGGATGACACGTGTACTAATTCAACCATTGACTTAACCAAAAAAATTATAATTAAAGGAGTATTGGTGGTGGGTTCCTGTTCGGCGACCTCTTTCTCGTTTCCGGTTCGGCGCTATCGAATTTTCAATCGATCCTCTGACACAGATTGAGCCTACGAATCAGGCATTTCTCAATTTGAATCATTTCCCTCTTTTTTGTAATCAGATCTGACTTGGTGCATAGTTTCGGCGATTTTGAGTTAGATTTTTTTTAAGCTGGATCAGGTATGGAAGACGATAAGAAGAAAAAGAGAAACAAGAAAAAGAAGAACAAGCAGAATAAACGTGCTGACGAATCTACAACAGCTGCCGGAGCTACGACCTCAGCTGCTGATGATAATCATATCGGAGATGCTGACATTGCTGTAATTAACGGAGATCCTGATGCCGTTGAGTTGCAACCATCTCACCTAATCAATGTACTAGGAAATGTAACATTATATATAAGATCGATTGGAACATTGCTACATTGATTGCTTCTAGGTTGACGTTGATACGAAATTGGGCAATGCAGTTGGGATATATTAAGAGGGTGTTTGCTTATTGTTATCCATGTGTCTAAAGTTGTCTACTTGTTATCCCTTTGGTTTCTATAGAGATGGTAGATTATAAATTATGGGATGGTTGTATTAACTTCATGCTCTGATACTTTTTAAAATCATCTTATTTCAAGCAGGGAGATGATTCTGGTGTTGACCACAAGTCTCAGACAAATGAGGTGAGGTTTTCCAATATGTCTTGTATGTAAAATTTGTAATTTTGTGTATGTTCTCTTTTGGTAAAGTAGATAGCTCTTCTTTTGATCTGCTAGTGTAGAAGAGAAATATCAAAGAACAACAGCAAATGCACTGTCTGTTATATGTAGAATGATGAAATCAAAAGTCAAAATTTGTATTTTTATCTATTAAATGGGCTGTAAATTTGCATTTTCTGAATGAAATTTTGGATTATTTTCTTCCTTGTTACGCATGAAGAGTCCTCTTGTTTTTAATCATTTCACTTGGATCTCACAATTTTTTTGTAATGCTCTTGTAGGTACTGCTGGAAGAAACAATCAAAGAGTTACGTGATCAAAATAGCTCATATCTTGAGAAAGAAGTGATATTCTCATTTCAAAACTCTTCTTTTTTCTTAAGTTTACCTCTCCATCTACTGGGATAGTAAAAGCACAAATATGAATTTTTTATGTCTTAATAGGCTGGTTTTGAAGAAAATGTTAGACGCTTGGAAACTGAGAATAGAGCTCTCATACATCAAGAGGTTAGTGAAGAATAGACTAAGCCTTTTCCATTAATATTGTTGCTTCTGGCTTCATCTGCAAGTGGAAAGGTAAAAATAATTTGGTGTTTACACTTTACAGGCGCTATTAGAAGGAAGGCTTTTGCATTTGAGAACTGAGAATGAAGCTCACATACAAAATGAGGTTGGTGAAGAAATATCATATATAGCTGTATCCATAGCTTTGCTATTTTGCTACATTATCGGCAAGCTGAAGGTCAAAATTACATGGTGTATTGCAGGGATTGTTAGAAGAAAAGCTATTGCAATTGAGAACAGAGAATGAAGCTCACGTACAAAATGAGGTTAGTTAAGAAATAGCATAAAGCGGTATCAATAGCTTTGTTTTTTTTCTTCATTATTTGCAAGATCAAGGCCAAAATTTCATGGTGTTTCACAGGCACAGTTAGAAGAAAGGCTCTTGCTTTCGAGAACTGAGAATGAAGCTTACAAACAAAACGAAGTTAGTGAAGAAAATAGCATATAGACGTATCCATAGTTCTGTTCTTTTACAAGATCATCTGGAAATCCAAAGGTCGAATAACATTGTATTTATGCAGGAAAAGTTGGAGGCAAGACTTGAGCAGTATAAAAAAGAGAATGATATGCTTGTTCGGGAAATGGTAAGACATCTTCAACACTGAGAGTGTTATTTAAATACTACGATTTCTCATTTATGTGATCATATGTAAGTTGCATTTATTCAACTTGATTTGCTTTTTTATCATCTCCCCAATGTAAAATAGGACCTACCGGTATTTAGCATGGAAAAAGGAGATGAGTAAATATTACCACTCATAAGTTAATAGACTAGGAAATTTCTGCAAGTTAACGTTAAAAAGTCATGTTTTCAGGACATATCAGATTGCTGATGTTACATTACATTTCATATGCAGAGAAATAGTATGTATCGTTTTGACATTTATATAAATTTGACAGTCTAGTACAGAAGCCAAGATGAGACAATTGCTAGATGAAAGATCTACCTTCAGTCAGAAGGAGGTATGTCTCCATTCATTGGAAGATAAAAGTTGCATCTTCTTCTTCTGTTATGATGCATTCTCGTTGTATATTCTTAATAAAAACTGCATGCTTTCAATCAGGCGATGCTAGAAATGAAAGTTAAAGAACTTCAACATGATGAAGAATCTTCGGTGGCTGTGGAGGTAACTTTATCTTATACTAGAAAAGCTTGATACCCATTTAAAAGTTGAGATTCTTAAGAGTTAGAATAAGACGGTGATGGTTTACTCATCATACACATTTCATCCTGCAGAAGTCATCCAGAGAGATGATTTCTAGCCTGAAGAATGAAATTGCAAGGCTACAAGCACAGGTATGTGTTTCATTTTTTTTAATTTCAAACATAAGTGGTATGGAGTTGCATCTGGACGCGTTTCATTGTTTTTAAGTGAATGTTTAGTGCTTTTAGTTGTGTAGAACAGGAAGCTACTATGCATAATACTGCATAGGTTTAATCTGATATGAAGATTAAAACAAAGTTTGGCAGGTTATGGAGCTGGAAGTATCTGGGAGTAATCTTCTGGAGCAGAATCAGAGTCTTTTGGAAACTGTATCCAATCTTCGAATTCAACATGAAAACCATGAGACTAACGCAAAGGTTAGACTTTGAACACTTCCTATATGCAATAACCTAACAAATGCATGAAATGGTTTCTGATGGTTTGATATAGGGTGCATCTGAGGAAGAATTAAACTCACAGATTGAAGCAGCTTGTACTCTAGTTGAAAAGCTCATCACTGAAAATGCTGAACTTGTTGAAAAGGTAAAGGCGTTTTACTTACTGCTATAGATCTAACTAAGTTACTTTGTTGTTGTTGGGTGATTGAAAACCCTCACTGGCTATTATTATTACATTGTCAGGTGAACGAGTTGTTTATTAAGGTAAATCAATCACAGCAGGCTTCTCCTGAGAGCCTAGCAATTGAAGTAGAGAAGTCTGAATCTTTAGAAGAAATACCGATACACGATGAGTTGATTAGATCTAAGGACATGGATAGTACATTGTTAGAGAGAAACTTGTCAGAAGGCGAAACAGAAGAATCAGTACCGGTTTCTCTAAATTCGAATGGGGAAATAGACATGGAATCACAGGTTGTAGTAGGTAAAGAAGAAGAAGTAAGTGATGGTGTGGCTCTGGTGGATGCTCCACTCATTGGTGCTCCGTTCAGGCTCGTCTCATTTGTAGCAAGATACGTGAGTGGTGCAGATTTGGCGGAAAAGAAATAGTTTTTTTTTTTGGTAAAACCCAACTACTTATTGGAGGCAGAGAAGATGCATCATCTCTTTTGTTATCTGAAGGGACATTACATAGATACACTGAGAATCATTGATTAGCTTTTGCACAACACACTAACTACATTACTAAACTGTTTATTGTAATTTTTTGGTAGGAATTGATGATGATGTTGAATTGTTGATGACTAAGTACATGTTGTTTTGTTTTCCTTTCTCTTTTCTCATCAAAAACGGTTTTTAGACAAAATCACGAGAGTTCAAGAACTAGTCTTAAGCCAAGTGTTGAAATAGATAATCATGGTATCCGCGTTATTGGTATAGATTGGTGCCAAGTGTTAGATTAACTTTGAACATGGCCTCACATGATTAAAAATATTTTTGAAAATAGATAGTATAAGAAGGTGTTGTGAGTGGCATTCAAATCTATGAAAATTTAAAGGAAGAGGAGATATCAAAAGGTGTTGCATCAATGGGACAAGCTCATTGGTTGTTTTAGTTAATTAGTATTCTTCTTAGTTTTTATGATCGAAGCAACAACTCTTAACGAAATTGCCAATTTAGTATTGTTGATTTGACAACTCTTAATTTAGCTTCGTTAGTTGATCTCCTTTACATTTTCCATTATCCTACTACATACGTGTAAATCCTTGTCAGCATCCACTTGTCTTGTTTAGTCGGTCCAGTTTTGTGTTGTTGGTTTGATAAATTGTGATTCTTAATTTCTTCGTCATTACCACATAAGTCCTAGTTAAGAAACTACACAACTTTTTGGTCGACAAATTAGATATTATTATCTAGTAGAACCAAAAGCAGATGACCATTAAAATATTATCTAGCTTATCTCTAAAATGAAACCCTAAAACTTGGGTATATTGACCATGTAAAGTGTGGATTTATCATATATATAATCTAATGAGCTCCTCCACTTAGTGTGTTATATACTAACTAAAATATATCATGCGCCACTTAGTAAATGCGATGTATTATTAGAGATATATAGTAGATGATGAGAAGGTCTGTGTTTAGAATATAACTAGTGGTGATAGATGTATTGTATGTTAGTGAATATGTTCGGTGCTGGTTTTGAATTAATTTTAGTATGATTTTTGCTTAGCTCATCGTTGAAATAAGTGCGGCTTAGTGGATTAAACCAGCATCTTCTACCGAACTAAATCTCTTTAAATACGACTCTATAACACGACTACAATACTAATTAAGCTGATCCACAACCACATCATATAGGTATTATTACTCTTCTTCACTTTTCAAGCATCACTATTTTATACTCATGAACTTAACCTATCTTTGCATAGAAACCTCAACAGGAGCTTGAGAAAGCAGAAGAATCAAGAACAATGGACAAGTGTAGAAGAGAGACATTGCTTTTCATCTTTCTGACAATCTCTTCAGTAGCAACTAGTACAAGTCCATGGATGCCGTTGGATGGAAACATTGGTGCTAGCTATTGCTTAAGCTGGAGACTAGCAGTAGAGACAAACAATGTACGTGCATGGCGCATTGTTCCACTTCAATGTCTACGTTACGTTGAGATATATATGCTTGGTGGTCAATATGACAAAGATGTTCAATTGATTGTGGATCAAATCAAAGTTTATCTCAATGAGATAGTCCTTCCTGGTGATGGCATGGACGCATGGATCTTGGATGTTGATGATACTTGCTTCTCAAACATCTTTTACTATAGCCTTAAGAGATATGGGTACGTACACACTTGTCACATTATAGTAACCTTCAATATGACCGAGGAACATAATATATTATAACATGTTCTTGGAGACCAAAACGTAGAAACATGTAGCTAATTAATATATGTTTTGTTTGTTAACATGTAGATGTGAACCATATGATCCAACCGGGTTTAGAACATGGGCTATGAAAGGAGAGTCTACAGCAATACAACCTGTTCTTGAATTGTTCAATACACTAATAGAAACTGGCTTCAAAGTTTTTTTAATAACCGGAAGAGATGAAGAGACCCTTCGACATGCAACACTAGAAAATTTGTATAACCAAGGATTCAATGGTTATGAGAGATTGATTATGAGGTAAAAAGAAGCTTTTCTTTTTCATATTTTTCGGATGAAGGTCAAGTCAAATTCAATGTGGATAAGATTAAACTTGCAGGACAGCTGATAACAAAAAACAAAGTGCAATAACATACAAAACAAGAATGAGAAAGCAAGTTATGGAAGAAGGTTATAGGCTTTGGGGTAATGTAGGTGATCAATGGAGTGATTTACAAGGAGAATATTCTGGGAATCGTACTTTCAAGATTCCTAATCCAATGTACTTTGTTCCCTAAGAATTTTTACTATTTTCTACCAATCATAATACATGTACAACATTACACGTATGTATGTAATAAATTTTTATCTTTATCTTTAATCCGGTTTGGTCCAGACACTGAAGAGATAGATCAACCTTGTCCTTGTGGTCTACAATGATTCTTTTACACGGCATGAGTATATTTTCTTATCCAACAAGGCCAAAACCTAACATCAACCTATTCACTAAATATAATATAAAATAGATTGTTGAAAAGCATAAAGAAACAAAACTTTTAGACCTAAGTATCAAAAATCAAATCAATCCAATAAATGTTTTTACAATAAGAATTTCAGAACCTCCCAATATATATATATATATATATATATCATACCTTTTTTCCATAACTTTTTTTTTGCTTGAATCTTTTTAAAATAATCTGTAATGAATATCTGAGGTATCTCAAAAACATAAGAAAAAAAAAACAAAGAAGAAAAAGAAAGACCACATGGTCGCTCACCAGAGAGAGACCAGGGAAGACCACTTCAGTGACAACCACTATTGAAGCCACTATTGATGTAACCAAATATACACATAATGTGTGTATAAGCATAATGCAGACATGTCTTTTTTGGTTTAAGAAACCATTTAAAGAGCTTTTTTTGGCTGAGAAGACAAAGTAAACACAACTTAGCATCCTGTTTTAGGACGTTTACCACTTGAATTGAATGGTGAAACACTTCCACCGCCACTCGGACCTGGACTCTCCTCCCTTAGGTTGTTTGAGTTTAGCAACGCTAGTTCCCTCAGCTGCTGTCTCTTTATGAAATCTTGTGATTCATCCTACACAACAACACACAAAATATGTTGTATTAAGTAATAAGTATAGTCTCAATGGAGCAAAACAACTAAGGAAGAGACTACTCTCTTAATGATTTGTACTGTTACTAAATCAAATAATTAAAGAAGAATTAATATAATGGAAGAAATATTTGTGTTACCACAGGTTTTAGTAACTCTTCAATAATTTCTTGAGCTTGTCTTAGACGTATCTCCACAATACTTGCTGGAAGATCAGCTTCTATTAAGATGTGAAGCTGCTCATTTAGGTGTTCATAGCCAGGTCTTCCTCTTAGTTTATCTTCCTACATTGTATCATTAAAGATAAATCATTAAAACTCTCGTCAGAAGCATAGTAAATGTTATTCAATACTCATTAAATTCCTAGAACAACAATTTAGAGATATTTGTTCATGGATCTCACCTTTTCAGGATCCTTGATTGACCCTTTGCCTCTGATGAATACACGGCAACCTGTAGTAGCTTCAACACGTTTTAAAGAGTTGCCTCTAGGGCCGAGAAGCCGTCCGACAAAATTGAACTGATAAAACAGAGGAATTAGTATTAAACAATGAGATATGTTGTCTTCCTGAACATATAAATCACTAGAAAACATGAGTACTCACATTAGGATAGTTATCAACTGGAATCTCAAGGCGCAATATTCTTTTGACAGTGTAAGAGCTGGGGCTTCCTGGTGCACCTTGCCAATCCATTGTCATTCCAGGTGTTCCATTAAGTCTCTGTAAGAAATGAGTGATTAGCTTCATCTCATAATGCTTAGTAGAAGTACAAGTATGATCAATGATTATACATTGTGAAAGAACTAGACAAGATTAGAACATGACTTAGAATACACCAAAAGAAGATGATAGATACCTCGTGAGAGAGGCTGTTCCAGCCACCTATCCCAGGATTAGAGACATTAGAGATAAGATTAGAAGAAGCCATAGGGCTAGGACTTCTATGTCGAAGTCTATCAAAATCACCAAATCCTTGGTGGTTAGACATCATTCCAGTCCCAGATACCCTATACACCTCTGCAAAAAAACAAAATTTTATAAGAACCATAACACAAGACCAATTGACACTAATTAGGCTTAGTACTAAACTAGGTAATGCTGGACTCCATAAGAGAAATCAAAGAATCAGATCAATGAACTTGATCTTACTTCCATGTACTTTTTTAACTGAAGAAAACAAGATCCGAATGAGAATTAAAAAAAAAAAACGAACCTTGATTCAAAAGACGGTTGCATATAGGTAAGACTTGCAAAAAAGGTGTAAGCTTTTGATGTTCGGCGAGAAGCTCCGACAAGTACTGAGAGCTGTTGAGCAAAAAAAACAGATCAGGTTTTGTATTAACCAAAGAAAAAGAGTGTCAAGAGTTAGTAGAGATACCTATCGATCTCAGGAGTGCTTCTAATCTGAGGAGAAGCAGCTCGAGCAGGAGAGAAGTAAGATGAGTTATTATACAAACCAGACATGAGAGTTTCGTTGTTGCTCAATTTCTACTTCTTTGTATAGAGACTCTAACCAAACCCAAGATTGTTGCAAAAAGAGATAAAAGAAAAATGAAACCAAAACGAAGCAGACACCAATTGTGAATTTTGCTAGAAAGACGCCAGACTTTTTATTTTCTTTTTTTTCTGTTTTTTTCCTCTTCTGAAAATTTTCTTCCTTTGTTTAAGGAATAAATCTTTTTTTTTCCTTCTGATCAAAAATGAAAATTTTAACTCAGAGAGGAAAAATAAAAAATCAGCTAAAATGATCATAAGTGACAGCATGGATCTCTCTGTTACAAAAGTTGATTTTTTTTTTGTGATATCAACCGTCGCCGGTCGCCGTTTGATGTTGAAATAAAAATAAAATAAGGAGAAATTTTGGGGTGCGTGCGTGACTACGTAAATCTTATCTTTGAACACCACTAATAATGAACACGTGTAAACCATGCTATCGCTCATCTGACTTAAGACCTGTCTTTTGTCTCTGCACATATATTTTCTATAATATTAATTAACAATAAATATGTTCAACTATTTCTCCAAGTTTTGGTATGGTGGTGGTTTGAGTGGTCTTCTCTATGCTCAAAGATTCTTCAAGTTCTAACATTATTACATGTAAAAATCAGATTCTTCTAGTTGTATCTCTCTTTTGTAATTAGAAGTTGTTCTATTAATAATATTTTAAAATTTATTTGCCAAGTTACTTTTAAGTTTTAACCATATATTTTTCCTAGGTAACAAAAAATCACATAGTTTATGCTTGTTTGTATCATGTTGTCTTTGTTGTATGTGGTTAAAAACGAATATAAGTATTGGACAATAGAGTTATTTTACCTTTATAAATTTCTATAAGAAAATATTTACAAGTACTTTGAAAATAAAATTTGAGAAAATGATGTACAAATAATTAAGTTTATTGACCCCATTAAATCAGGAATTGTTGCTCGAAATCAACTTTGACTCATGAATTTTTAGGCTATCATTTTCGTGGGTTAATGTCCATCATTTAAATATTGTTTTGATTAGTTTTATTTATTATAAATTTTTTTAGCTGTCCAATACATGTTCTCGTTAAAAATAAATAAATAATTGAGCCATCATTTGTTTTCACATTAAACACAATATATATATATATATATATATATATATAATTCATGTAAAATAAAATATATTGACTATTTAGAAATATCACCACGTTTTCTTAACAATTTTGGCGGTACATATATTTCTCTACCAGTAAAGCATTTTTTCTATATATATAACATCCAATTAAAAAAACGTAAGAGCTCTAGTAGATTCGACCTGACTAGATCTGACCCGGAAAACTATTTAAATAAAGAAAGAAAGACGTACGTAGACCGGACTACTATTAGATTGTTATCTTTTTTTGTGGCAATCTATCTTATCTACCTAATTTAATTAATTACTTTGAGTGGAACGTTGTCCACATCTCCATGACGGCTAATTAATTTAGATGGTAATTTCCTGTAAATCACTATCCATAATACTTTGTTTTAAATTATAATTCATGCGGTAAATGCATGATCAATTATATTTATGTAATATAATAATTTGTTTTAAATCATCATTCATGCGGTAAATGCATGCCTAGACGAAAAAATCTAATATATTAAGGATATCCATGTCATGTATTTATGAATCGATACTCATATTCACATGTAAATAATATTAAATATAATAATCTTCTTCGTGTAAAAATATTGAAATTGTATGAATATTTTTACAAAACATTGTAAATCAAGCCCTTGCAAACACATATACATATTTCAAAAGTCACGAAAACATATTTCATAAAAATATATAACTCAAGAAGAGGAACCAGACTTTGGAGGAGCAGAAAAAGGTTCTTGATCGGCGCATGATAGAGTCTCATGAGAACCAGCCTCTTCTCTTCCAACACCAATCAGATCTAGATAATACAAGTAGTGAGAAACGATGTTGTTCATCTCATCGTTATCGAATCCACTGTTGCATATCTGATCGCCGTAAAGAACGTTTATGGTGGCTCCAAATCCAGGGGATCGTTTTGCTGCCGTGTCGTTCTTCGTCGGCTTCCATTTTCCGACGAATACATCGTGTGCCGACGGTAAATGCTTCTTAGGTGGCGTCATCCACCGCCAAATCGCCGCTTGATACGCTAATGTGGCGTTGTTCTCGAGATACTCTGGATGATTCAGTAGGTCCACTTTTAACGCCTCCCCAATTTGACCGTAATTGTAATTCCTAAACCAGACAAACCAAATCGAAATCATAAATTAGACTAAACCGAAAATGATTAATTAATTGATGTACCAATAAACCGGTAAAGCTCCTCGACCATGGTACGAGACTCCAGGAGTACAAGGATATGTCAGTTTATAATAATCATCGCAGTAGAGCTGATCAGGACTCATCTCCTTGTTGTAACACAAGCCCCAAGCTAATGGCCCGCCCGTTGCTACCCCATACCCGCCTTCAAAATCGGTTATTAATAATTTAAATTCCCGGTTAAATATTAATAAATAAACCGGTTTGAATCATAAATAAACACTTACATGAGGTTTTGCTCCCAACGTGGCCAAGAAACGCAGCGACTTCCTTCATCCCTTGAAGTTTCTCGCCAGTGGTACCAAACCCAAAAGGCTGATACTCAGCTGCGGCGGTGATGAAAGATCGGTAGTCCCAG
>KE156762.1:19221-45024 GCA_000411055.1 Leavenworthia alabamica
CTGTTACGTTTAGAAAATAGATTCTCAAATTGATAAGTGTCGAAAAAATCGGAGATTGTATGGTTGCAGCAATACTCAGACCAGCCTTTACATTCCCATCCTCTGTCGCATAATTTTTTACCCTTTAGAGTTTTCACTAGCGGTTTCCTCACTGAGTTCGAAGGCTCGGAATCATCAGCGTTGGCTAGAGATACGGTCTGAAACACCGCAAGAAGAAGCAGGAAGAGTAATGGTTTTAAAACCATGGTTGATCAATTGTTTTGTTTTATTATGCTTCTATGAGTGCGATCATCTTTTGTATAACTATATATACAAAGAGCTATGTATAAAGTAGCGTCGTGTTCGTTTTAGGAGGAACTGTGTTTTCGGAATATGGTGGTAGGAGAAGAGTTGCTTTTGGTGGGGTTTTTTGCTTGGTTTTGAAGTTTCTTAAACTGGAAGTTCAATCGCTAGGGTTTGTCGAAGCATGGACACGTATGGAACATTTGAACTACGTATGTTCTACACTTTATTTTTCTTTAAAAAATATTAATATATTGCAACACAATTAAACTTTGCTGAAATCGGTTATCATAATAAAAAATTTGATTAGTCAGACCGGTTTAGGATGAGACCGTCTTCTATTGAGTTGACTTCTCCTGACTTATCGCATAATTTGTCAATTTTAATAAAGAGATGGGACGTAAATAAAGTGGTAAAGAGTAAATACCCATAGATGGGACCCAGAATTAATGACGAACCATTATTATGGCGCCACGTATCTAATTGTCCATTTCTGTTCGTACATCCACCGCGGATAGTGAAAGCTCATATAAAGCTCTTGTCTGGACGCGCTCTCTTTATTGCTCTTTAAAACTTTTCTAAATTTCTACTTTTATAATTTTGGATCGCTTCTTTATAATTTATGAGTCTAATCCAAACCAAAGGAGTTGCAAAAAAAGTAGTTGAGGGTGCAAATTGTAAAATTAATAAAATATTTCGTTGAAACTTCAACAAACTCATAAAACAATTATTTATACAAATAAGCCGTTTCTTTTATAAATAATTCACATTATTCGGGGACCATCGGAGCTTTCTCTCAATTCCTTTGTTATCTCCAGACGAAATCAGTGACCAAATAAAGCTCTTTTAGTTTTGACTTATACTTCACTTTGTTAAGGTGATCGTCTTCGGTTTTTGTTTTTTCTAAGCTTCGAATCAGTATGAACGGCGAGGGTTCCGGCAGACTCATCGGCTCCGAGATTCATGGATTCCATACCTTACAAGGTAAGAACCATCTCTTGATTTATGAAAATTAGTTGAGTTATTTCTTTCTTCGGATCATGATGATTGTTTGTTCTAAGGTTTCTCTTCTGCCGAAGCTGTAATAACTAACTATTTATTTTGGGTTTAAAGATTATTACACTTTTGTATTATATAGATGACGTGGCAATTTTGTTCCTTTGTATTTGCCGTTGCCATGAATTTGAGGTTCCTCATGATTTTGTATTTGATTAAGAAATGATTCATTCTTACAAAGCACAATCTTTGGTCATATCTGGAATCAGTTTCATTGTGTTTTGCTTGATGGTTTCTTTGTTTGGTTGCGTTTTGCAGATCTTGATGTCCAGACAATGTTGAAGGAAGCCAAAAGCAGGTGGCTCCGGCCAAACGAGATCCACGCAGTCCTCTCTAACCCTAAATACTTCACTATCAATGTCAAACCAGTGAACTTACCAAATAGTTAATCATCATTCTGTTCTACTCAACAATTCACTTATAAAGTTTCTGCATGACTTCTTACATTGACATTTTAATGTTATATATATTTAATATTTCTAGGTGGGAGAATTATATTGTTTGATCGTAAGATGTTGAGGAACTTTAGAAAGGATGGTCATAACTGGAAAAAGAAAAAAGATGGAAGGACAGTTAAAGAAGCTCATGAACACCTCAAAGTGAGTTTTTTTTTTCGTAGCTTATCTTATAAGTTCATATCATGGAGTTCTGTCTCTCTCTTTTTCAGCTAATTAGTGTTATCTGAATGATGCCAGGTTGGTGATGAAGAAAGGATTCATGTATACTATGCACATGGTGAAGATAATACTACCTTTGTTCGAAGGTGTTATTGGTTACTTGATAAGTATGTAGTAAGCAAAGATCACTGACTTGTCTACTATATGTCCTTTGCTGGAAGACTTATTCTTTTATGTTTGTTCTGAAGGTTATCAAAGTAAATAATCTCTTCCTCTTTTTTTATGTCAGGGCTCGAGAGAACATCGTCCTTGTACATTATCGTGATACACAAGAGGTTTGTTTTTATACTGGAATATGTATTGAGACTCTTGTCCTCAACTATCTCTTGTGTTTAGAAATTTGTGAAATGGATTAGTGTGATGTATTTCTTTGTTGTCTATGTTTGGATGGTCACAGTCTTTGATTATTGGTGTGCAACTGTTATGTTCAGGCAGCTGCAACGACATCCGGAGACTCATTCTCTAGTCCAATCTCTGTCTCTGATCATTCATCTCCAATTCTTGTGGCAGCTGAAGATATTGATTTGACCTTTGATAACTCAGATTATCTAGGTGAGAGATAATCTATAAGTGATCTTGGTTCTACTGACCATTTACTTTGGCATTACCACTATGGATTTGTTACTTGAAATTTTTGAAAACTTGCTTTGAGTTCTTCATTTGGACACTTATCATATATTCTTCTGGTGGTTCACAGCAAGCAACAACATTCCAGTTGTTAGAAATCATGAGATCAGGCTTCATGATATCAATACGCTTGATTGGGATGAGCTATTAATACCAACTGATCTTAACAACCAATCTGCAACAACCGTAGGTAACTAACGCAGGAATTAAGCATATCAGTTTGTGCATTGAAGAGCAAAGGGATATAGTGTTGAAGATAAATCTCTTTTTTGTTTTGTGGTCAGATGATCTGTCATACTTCACAGAACAGCTCCAAAATGCTGCAAACGGCACTGAAGAGCATGTGAATCTGACAATGGCTGATGAATCTCTTGATGCTTTGCTTAATAATGGTCCACAAAGTCGAGAGAGTTTTGGAAGGTGGATGAATTCATTTATTAGCGACTCTAATGGTTCGATGGAGGATCCTTCCTTTGATGCTATGGTTACACTTGGCCAGGATCCATCAGCTCCTCAAGCTGCATTTCATCCTCATTCCAACATACCTCAGCAAGTGTTTAACATAACTGAGGTTTCACCTGCTTGGGCTTATTCTACAGAGAAAACAAAGGTAGAGTACTTTAACTTGAATGAATCATATGAATAGAACAACAGGTGGATAATGCAGAATGAGAATCCTAACTTTGTTACTTGTTGATTCTGCAGATTCTGGTAACTGGGTTCCTACATGAAAGTTATCAACATCTTGAAAGAGCAAACCTTTTCTGCATCTGTGGCGATTTATGTGTCCCTGCAGAATATGTTCAAGCAGGAGTTTACCGTTGCTTCATACCGCAGCACTCGCCTGGGATAGTAAACCTATATCTTAGTGCAGATGGGCACAAACCAATTAGCCAATGTTGCAGCTTCGAACACCGTTCATTCCCAGTTCTTGATAAGATTGTCCATGAAGACGATCAAGAATCCAAATGGGAAGAATTTGAGTTCAAAGTCAGACTTTCTCATCTTCTTTTTATGTCTTCCAACAAACTCAACGTTCTCTCCAGCAAGATCTCAGCTCCAAACGTGCAAGAGGCCAGAAAGCTCGCTAGCAAAACATCCCATCTCTTAAACAATTGGGCGTATCTCATCAAGTCTATCCAAGGGAATAAGGTTTCATTTGATCAAGCCAAAGATAATCTCTCTGAGCTTACTCTGAAGAACAGGCTTAAAGAATGGCTTATGGAGAAAGTCCTTGAAGGTCGTAACACACTGGATTATGACTCTAAAGGCCTTGGAGTCATCCACTTCTGTGCTATTCTTGGATACACTTGGTCGGTCCAGCTGTTCTCATTATCAGGTTTATCATTAGATTTCCGTGATAAACAAGGATGGACTGCTCTTCATTGGGCAGCATACTATGGAAGGGAGAAGATGGTGGCTGCTCTTCTCTCTGCTGGGGCGAGACCAAACTTAGTGACAGACCCAAGAAAGGATAATCTTGGCGGATGTACACCGGCTGATCTAGCACAACAAAACGGATATGACGGTTTAGCTGCTTATCTTGCTGAGAAAGGTTTGGTTGCTCAGTTTAGAGACATGAAAATTGCTGGAAACATCACTGGCAATCTGGAGGCTTGTAAGGGGGAGATGTCAAACCAAGGTACTCTCCCAGATGACGAGCAGAGTCTCAAAGACGCTCTGGCAGCATACAGAACNTTTCTAACAAGGAAGAAGAGGCCAAGGGCATAATTGCAGCTATGAAGATTCAGAATGCTTTCCGAAAATACGAAACTCGTAGGAAGATAGAAGCTGCGTACCGGATTCAGTGCAGGTTCCAAACATGGAAAATGCGAAGGGAGTTCTTGAATATGCGTCGTCAAGCCATTAGGATCCAGGTTTGTAGCGAACCGTTACTACTTAGAACAAAAACTAAGACAAAATTATAAGTTTACTCTGAACTTAGTTCTTCAAAGTCATCACTTTTGTCTGAATTCGACAACTATAAGAGACAGTGAAGTCCAACTTTTTTTTAATAACGTTTGTCTGTATTTTGTAACACAGAAGTGTCTTTACTCCTGTTTTGCAGGCTGCTTTCAGGGGATTACAAGCGAGGAGGCTCTACAAGAAGATTTTATGGTCAGTAGGAGTATTGGAGAAGGCAGTTTTTAGGTGGAGACAAAAAAGAAAAGGATTAAGAGGACTCCAGGTTGCAGCAGAGGAGGATACTCCTGATGAAGCAGAGGAAGATTTCTACAAGACGAGCCAGAGACAAGCAGAGGAAAGGCTTGAGAGATCTGTAGTGCGAGTACAAGCCATGTTCAGGTCTAAAAAGGCTCAAGAGGATTACAGGAGGATGAAACTCACTCATGAAGAAGCTCAGGTGAATTATTTTGCAATTTTCTTTTACACTTTTTGTCTCTCTCAATACTTGAATTAACGAATCTTGTTTGATGGTGTGAAACAGTTGGAATACGATTGCTTGGAAGATGTTTGATCAAAATAGCTATGGGGAGATGAGCCCAAGAGTGTTTTGCGTGGAACGTAGATGGTTGATCTGTAAATTATGTTTATTCCTGAAACCGGTTAAGAATAAAGTTAACAAGACAACGCTTGGTTGGTTGGTGTATGAAAAAACAGGGAGACAAAATTAACAGACACTTTATCTAGACAGACTTTAGTTTTTTTTTTCATTTGTAATAAAAATATTCAAAATAATTAGTAAATTCGACACTAACAAACAAAAATCAAAAACACAATCTCCTCTACTCCACACAATTAAACAAATATACGTGAAAACAGAGATAAGACTTCACCATAAATAAAATCAAGTAAAGAAAAAGGATTCGAAGATATAGCTTTTAAGTCTTTGCTTACTGAAGGGGGTTGTTTCTCATCAGCTTTTCTTCGATCCACCTCGTTCGTGTTTTGCTTTATCTTCGCATCTCCCTAAATAACAATTTTCTTTTTTTTATGATTACATATGTTTCTTCTTTGGTTTCTTATTATACAACCACTGTTTCACTTACTGTCCTTGTCGTTGCGTGACTTTCAACCTGAGAACAGAACTAGAAGTGTAAGATTCTTTGTTTTTGACCTGAAGAATTGAATCTATCGATTCATAGTTAACAATATGATTGATGGCTTGGAGAAAGCTCTTAAGACTGCTTTGCTTTACCTTGGCTGCTTTGAACAGTTCATCAATAACTTCAGACAGTGTTGGATGCGCATGAACTGCCAATTTTAGGTCCTGCAGAGAGATACCAGTAACAATGCAACGATCAAGAACTGAATTTCAAATAGATTAAACCAATGTGTTGTGGCACTAAGCATATGGCAGCTAGAATATCGAAGATCTTACCTGAATGCGAGTTCCTAGAGCAATTGCATTAGAAGCTTCATGGATGAGGTCAGCTGCATGTAGTCCAAATATATGAACTCCTAGGATTTCACCATTGTCAGGTCGGTATATCATCTGCATAATGAAGACAATGAGATAATCTCTTTGTTCTTTCATCAACAATAAAATTAATCAACAATGTTTACTAACACCCACCTTAGCTATGCCTTCTCCTTCGTTTTCAGCTAGAGCCTTTGTGTTAGCCTTGAAACTTGTCTTGACAACACTCACTTTAAATCCTTCCTTTTCACCTTTTTCTTTCGCTTGAGGCTGAGAATCACGGAAATTATGTCAAAACATAAGGAGCATAATATTTTCTTTTCTTTTTTTACTATCTTCAGAACAAAAGCAGTAAGTTCATTACCTCTGTCAATCCAACCATGCTGATTTCAGGATGAGTAAAGCAAGCAGCTGGGATGCTAAGATGATTAAGCACATGATCTCTACCGCTGACTTGCTCAACCACTAGCCACAGAGTAAGAACACAGAGTTATGATACAATATTCATTGCATTACTAATAGCCTATTGATAAGCCATTTACCAGAAATTCCTTGAGCACTGGCTGCATGTGCAAGCATCAATTTACCATTGGCATCACCAATGCAGTACAAGTTCGGAACCTATCAAATAAAAATGACTTTAGTATTATAAAAAGAATTGTTTGTAAGAAAAGGGTATGTATAAGCAAATAAAACCGACCAGCTTCCCATTTCCATCGATCACACGCATTCGCTCATCAACTGGTATGAAACCTCTCTGCGTCACAACGTTGACCTGCATTGAGATGACAGCTTCAATGTTAATTTTCTGATGACTAAATAATCTCTGGTAACCAAAATGACAATACTATCATAATAAAGTGGGTGGTGGAATTTAGTGTCGTCTCATACATTTTCCAAACCAAGACCATTGGTGAATGGAGCTCTTCCAGTAGCAATAAGAGCAGCATCCACCTGGAGAAGGAAAACAAACTCACAATTTAAACATAGAAGAAACCAAAAAACATAACTATTTTATTATTTTCTTGCAAGGAAAAGACGATAAATATAGAAATATGGTTACCTCCAAAGTATCCTTAGGTTCCTTGGTTTTGGCATCAATAAGCTCAATCATTACTGGCTTCCCATCCTTGGCGGGAGTAATCTGTATAAGAATAGATTTAAGTTTGTCAGACGAATACACAGACACATTGCATATAGAAAGAATTTAGAAATCATGATTTAACAAGCTCACTTTGCTTGCAAAGACTCCAGTATGATAGTCAATCTTTCTTGGATTTATCAAAACCCTCTGAGCTAGCTTACTGATCTCAGGATCAAATCCAGGCATTAGCTGATCCAGTGCTTCAATAAAAGTTACCTACAATAAAAGATGTCCCGGTTTCAGTCGCTAACTATTGTTGTAAACTTTAGCAAACCTAATAAAACATAACATGGAAATGGAACATTTAAAGTTTTCGATCCAGAGAAAAATTAGCTTTTGAAATAAATCAAAGAAACCTCAAACGTAACAAAAGACTAGAAGATTGCAGAACATTGCGAAGTTGCATTAATTACAAGAACGAACATAACAAAGTCATAGTTGATAAATATCATTAGTAGAGATAAGAGAATATGTTACCTCACTTCCAAGTGCTGTGTAAACATCACTAAACTCAAGACCAATATAACCACTTCCTACAATTGCAATCCAATCAGGGACAGACTCTAATTTCAAGGCATGGTCACTTGTGATTACAGTCTTTCCTGCAACACCAAAACACAAACAGGCAAAGATTCAAATTTACTTGCACCAAAAAAGGGAGAAATTATTCAGGCTTCTTCTTTAACAACTCTACGTAAAAAAACAAGACACATACCATCAACTTCAATTCCTTTAGGAACAAATGGTACAGATCCAGTGGCAATGATTATATTCTTGGCAGTGATGATATTGTCAGGGAACCCAACCTTCCCATATCTAACCTTTTGTGGACCCTTCAGAAATACAAAAACTAAAGAGTTTAGAATCAAAACTGTATTGTGGAAAAAAAAAAAAAGAATCAAAACTGTATCATCATGTTCCTATATCAAGTTAGTTAATTGTATGTGACAAAAAGAAGAAGCAAGTACTGACCAGAACAGAGCCAAAACCTGTCAATATATCAACACCAAGTGCCTTCATTGAATTGGTGAGATTGTTTCGTATTTTAGTAGCCAGATTATTCGCATGATCAGCCACACCTTGTCGATCATAGCCAGCAGCTGAAACCTGTTTTCCAGTAAAGGCCATGTTAATTCAAACAAAGAGGACATCTAAAGCAGTGATAAATAGATTATATTGGAACCTGGAGACCAAAGGACTTGATGTGATGTTCGTTCTGAAGTTCTCTCATTCTACCACTAACAGCAAGAAGAGCTTTAGAAGGAACACATCCTCTGTTAACGCAAGTCCCTCCAACAACATCTCCTTCTATAATTGCAGTTTTAAGTCCCTAATAATTTAACAAAATAATTATTTCAATAATGAATCTCAGTTTTGGTTAATTCTTTCGAAAATCTTACTAACTCAAATAAATCACGATGAGCTGAAGAAAATATCAGTAGACTGTAAACAATGACATCGGATCAATGCTAATTTAAATAAAATAAACCTTCTCAACAGCGTGCAATGCAGCTCCGTGACCACCAACTCCAGCTCCGATTATGACTAAATCGTAATCGAAAGATTTTGGCGGAGCTCCATTACCATTAACCGCGGCGGAAGAAGCAGCAGCGGAGATTTCGAATCGCTTACTCTGAATCAGAACTCTGTCACTGCGCATATCCAAGTGTTTCGATGAGGATAAACTAAACGCCTCTCGCCGGAGTCCACAGAATCGGAGACTCTTAGGTGTGGAAAAAACCGAACCAGTTGATCCGAGCACGTGGTTTGATTTGGTAAGAGGCGTCTGGGAGAAGGAAAGCGCCATAGCTGATTGCATTGTAAGAGATAGAGAGAGAGAGATCTAGAGAGAAAATGAGGAAGACTCAGATGACAAACCGATCCTCGGCGAAGAGAGACAGAGAGTAGTGTTAATACAAACAACGAAGGCGGAGATATCAAAGCTGTTTTTTTTTCAATTTGGTTAACCACTTTTTGTTGTTGTACACGTGGCGGTGTTTATGACTTATTTAGCTTTCTTTTTTTCAAATTGGTTCAACTCCAAAGCCCATGGGTTAATTAGCTGGGCTTTTTAAATTAATTTGTACATAGTTAATTGTTTTCTTTGTTTGCTGTAAGTCTGTAACCCTAATTGTGGTCATCGCCGTAGAGAATAGAGAGATCTTTTCCGTTTTAATTCGTCAATCATCAACCTACGTTTTGACTAGTTCTTAAAGAGTTTAGGACATTGATGTTAATGTAGTTTAACAGTAAGCTTAAGATGGTGAATGATTGAAACATGTATCGAGCAAATGAGAACTCTGAAGAAGACAAACATTTGCTACCAGCTATTTTCCACCACGGCTCATCTCCCAGAACGCAACCTCGTGTTCAAGAACTCGTACAAGAACATCTTCAGCTTCAGCAAGTACCTCGTTGGAGGCATTCTCTAGACAACGTTCGGCTATGTTCTTGACTGATAAACAATACTGTTTAAAGCCTTCATTTCCCCACCGATGACAAGCACCGGTAAGCTCCGCAGGAGTTTTATTCCCGTCCTCTAAACAATGAGCAAAACTCTCTTGATACACTGCTTCAATTGCCCAGAAAGCTGTCATAATCACTGAATAGTTCACTTCACTACTCATCAGAGCTTCCAGAAACCTGAACAAAACAAGAACTTATGTTCTCCAATTTTATTTCGAGTATGAATCTATTAAATCAACAATATAAATGAGTCTAATGACTATACTTGCTATATTCTTGATTAGCTTTTTGTTGTACAACGGTCGAGAAATCAACATCCCACTTCGATCCTTCTCTTTTAAACCATTCGATTTCATCGTTCAACGACGCCAAACCACCAAGGACCACTTCCATATCGCCGGAGTCTTTACCGGCTCTGATCAACACAGTCGCTAAAAATGGCACAAATCCCCTCACAAACAGATAATCTTGTCCCTGAAACCAAAACGCCGTGGTTTGAATTCAACGAATGAGATTTATATTTTTCATTGTTCTCATCGATCGGTTGACTAACAGTACCAGCCAAGTTCTAAAGGACGAAAGATCAACGGATCCGTCGCGGATGGAAACGACGAAAGCATGACGTGTTGCCGCAGTGTAGATCGAACGATGCTTATCAAGCCACGTGTCAATAATCCCTCTCTTCTCTAGTTCTTCCATTGACATATTGCTTTGCTTCTTCTTCCTTTCAAGTTTCAATATAGTTCTACCGTCGACTCCGTCTCTGCCAACGTGTTAACTTTCTATAGTAAGTAACGTGCGTCGTTTTATTGGGCTTTAAAATAATGGCCCAAGACCTATTAATACTCACGCTACTACTATTTGTTATATCAAATCAACGGCAGTAATGACATAATTAAAATAATGTACATTACGTGGCAATTTATGAACCGTTAATACGATTGGATAAGTAAGTTAAAACTGGTTCAGCGTTGCGTCACGTTTGTGGAGCTAAAGAGTATGACGTGGATAATATTTTCCAATTATAATTTCTGTTTTTTTTGTATCTCTCACCGTAATCAGCTCCCCAAGGCCAAAGCTGTGTGAATTCCTAAATTTTTATTAATTCATTTTCTTCTTCTGTTAATACGGATCGGACCGATCAGACTCCAGAAGCGGATTACATTTTCCGGCAAGATCTGTGTTAGTAAGATGTCGGATGAGAGGTACAATCGGAAGAATCCGGCGGTGAAGAGGATTTTGCAGGAGGTTAAGGAGATGCAAGCAAATCCATCTGATGATTTTATGTCTCTTCCTCTTGAGGTAACATCTTCGATTTTCGAGCTTTTGAGATCGGAGATTTTGATTGAATTTGTATCATTTATTTTTGTTCTCTCTATGTTTTTTTCTACTTTTTTATTCTCTATCTGAAGAGAAATTTCCCTTTCTCTCTTAATCTTTCTAGTCGAGATAGGTTAAAGTGGAATTCGAAATTGAAATTTAAAATCAATTCGATCTGGTTCTGTAGCTAGAATTTACTTATACCGATGTGTTTCGTATTTATTACTTGGATTTGTGTTTATATAGATCTAGAAATAGTGATGTGCTTTGATTTAGGTCATCGTGATGAGGAAGAATCAACATCTTCATGTATTCACTGAAACAGATGAAGTTGAATATTTGTGTGTTTATGTGATATCAACTAGTTTACATGAATTGCTTTATCTATTCTAACTTCAGGAGAATATTTTTGAGTGGCAATTTGCGATCCGAGGTCCTGGTGACACTGAATTTGAAGGCGGGATTTATCATGGGAGGATTCAGCTACCTTCAGATTATCCTTTCAAACCTCCTTCATTCATGTTATTGACAGTAAGGATCTTTACTCTTCTTTCACACATAGATCATACTCAGATGTTGCAAAGGAAAAAGGAAGAGTCTTTATCTAATGAATCATTTTTTTTTCAGCCTAATGGTCGGTTTGAAACCAATACCAAGATTTGCTTGAGTATTTCGAATTACCATCCTGAGCATTGGCAACCTTCCTGGAGTGGTAAAGTCACTAAATTTTATATTTCATTGTTTATACCATCAATAAAAACTTATAAGATACCAACCAAGCAATTACATTTAGTTTTTAAAGTGAAGTTTTTATGTAAACCAATTTGCCGTAAAGCTTAGATGTTATGTTGTTTCTTAGATAAGCACTTGATACTTGTAATTTACCTCAAGGTTGATATATTTACTGTTTCTGCATTTATGATTAAGCTTTGTTTGTTTTCAGTTAGGACTGCTTTGGTGGCTCTCATTGCGTTCATGCCCACAAGCCCCAATGGAGCACTGGGCTCAGTAGATTATCCAAAGGAGGAGAGACGTACACTTGCCATTAAATCACGTGAGACACCACCCAAGTATGGCTCTCCTGAACGGCAAAAACTTATTGATGAGGTATACTTCCACTGAGACACCCTCTAAGCTTTGAAACACTATGCAGAATATTCTTCTGAAAATATATGAATTTGGTTAAATGTTTATTGAACCTGTCGAGTATGGATATGCCATATATTAACCTTGCATATCTCTGGCGCTTAAGAGTATGACTTAAGTTTTGAAATCTTACTTTAGTTTTCTAACTTCAGTTTTAGAAATAACTGACGTAATCATGTCCTTTTAATAAGTGTAGATTCATCAGTACATCCTTAACAAAGCAACTGTAGCTCCAAAACCTATTCCTCTGGAATGTAACCAAACACCTCCCACTCAATCAGTAGCTCAGTCCCAAGCTGAGCCTCAGGAAGCCATAACAGTAGTGGAAGAGCAGTTCATCGCCACAACCAACACCTTTGTTGATGATCAAATCATAGAAGAGGCAGCTGAAACAGTCAACACAGAAGCTAATGTGAATCCTTCTGCAGGAGCATTAACTGCAGTTGAAGTTGCAGCCAAAGCTTCTGGAAGTGGTGAGCAAATGATAGCCAAAAGAGCTGTGGTTCAGAAGCCAGTCGATGACAGACTGTTCACATGGGCGGCTGCTGGACTCACAATAGCAATCGTGGTTCTTCTCCTGAAGAAGTTCATAAGATCAAGTGGTTATGGTACTGGGTTTATGGATCAGTCTTGAACACTGATGACACATCGGTCGAGACAAACCAGACTCTAAAAGTCAAACTTGATCGATCGATGAATGAATGAATGAAAGGGTGAAAAGTCAATGGTGCTATTTGGAAATGTGGTTGGTGTTGTTTAATGTTTATATATAAATATGATTAAAGTGCATAAAAAATGTGGTAAATAATTATGTGTGACATTGTCTTGCAACTTAGTTGATAGATTCGATTATAGTTTGTGACAAGTAAACAACATTTATTAATATAGTAAGCTTCATTATAAATTACAGAAACACATTTATTTATTTGGTGTGATCCAAAATGTGAGATCATCTTGTACTACAGTTCACTTTTCAACTTTAACCTTTGACTGTAAATAATATAACGTTAAAAAAAAAAGTTAATTACCGAAGGTTCACAACACAAAAAAAGGAAACTGAAGTCTACGTAGTCTTTATGGTAAGGGTTTAACAGGTACCAAAACTAGCAAACACTGCTTTTGCGTGTCTGAGAAGTCAGTTGTTTAACAGCTCTGGTCTCTTCTGTCTATTCCGATAATGATAAATAATAACATTACACGAAATATGTTTTTTCATAATTATAACCTGTGAGTGAGAGAGAAACGAAGAAGTAGAAAGTGAAGAGGTTTTGAGTGAGAGACAGAAGAAGAAGAAGTTGAAAGGGAGAGAGAGAGAGAGATAGAGATGAGTATAAACAATAAGGGTTTCAACCGGAGTAAAGAAGAAAGAAAGAAATTAGCATTCTTCAAGATCTTTAAGAGTACAGATCTATCTTCTGAAAGCATGGTAACTTTTTCTGAATCTGTTAGTTCTCTATTGTTTCAATAAGTTAACTAGCATTATACATTCTTCATTGTATGTTAAAATCAGAGAGCGTTTCCTTACAAATTCATAACAAATGTTGCTGAAAAAGACTTCTCCTACAAGATGGTGTTGAAAACTCAATGGGGAAACTCATGGGAACTAGAAATCTCGAAGAACACAAGGTTCTATTATATGGAGAAGTGTGGATGGGACCAGTTTGTGAGTGATAATGTTTTGGGACTAAGAAACGAGTTCATTACCTTTATTCACATGGGGAACATGAGGTTTAGTGTCAATATCTATGAAGAGAATGGTATGGAGTTGCTTATACCTCGAAAAATACAGACAATGGGTTCTTCGAGTAAGTTGTGTTTTTTTTTATTAAAGCTCTGTTAAAGAGAGGATATGGTTAAGAAGACTAACTTCTTGAGTTTGATGATGAATTTACAGGTGGGTTCAAGAGCAGCTTTAAAGATGTGAAGAAGGAAGAGGAAACAGATGAATCTATGTTTGAAACGAGAGAGAAGAAGATTAACAGCAAGAAAGTTGTGGAAAGAGGTGAATCTTCTAGAGAAGCTGAGGTTAAAGCAATAATGAAGAAAGTTGAGTTAGCTAATACATTCAAGAAGAATAAGAAACTCAAAAGGAAGAAAGCAGAGTGTACAGATAAACAATTCAGAATCACCATTATGAAATCATACCTCAAGTTCTTGGTAAGATTAAAAAACCAAAAAAAAAGACTTTTAACAGAACAGTTTGCATATTGTCTCTGTGTTTACTGTAATATATGAATCTCTCTAATTCCTTTTTTTAGGCAATTCCAAAGAAGTTTATGATTCCGAGTGAGTCTAAGATTTTTACGATAAATCACCCAAATGGGAAAAATTCATGGAAGGTGATGTGTTTAGTGAGGGAGACTAGAGCAATCTTCTCAAGTGGATGGTCACAAATGGCAAGAGAATATCCTTCAAGCTAACAAATCCATCTGAGTTGCTTCTTCTTATCTCCAAGAAGACCAATGAGAAGTTTCAATACAAGATAGAGTGATCAATGAAATGTTAACTGTCTTAGCTTTTATTTGTTTATGTGTTTGTTTATTAAATGACTAATGTTAAGTTTCACTAACTGTCAAATTCTCTCTTTTTTTAATCATGGCAAAAAAAAAAAAAGATCCACATGAGATGTTAAGGTGGGGTTATTCAATTTTGTATTTTAATAGATTTTATTGTATTTTTAAAATATAATTAAATCATGTGTTATTCAATTATGTATTTAGGAAAGTACAATAAAATACATTGTTATTGGATTAAACATTTGATTACTGATTTCAAAATACATTAAAATCAAGTGTTATTCAATATTGATTTCATTTATTTACATTTGGATTTCACTGTATTTTTTTGTATTCTTTTTCTAAAACATGAGTAATCAAAATACCACCATTTTAGGTAGTATTTTGAAATATTTCATAAAATAAAATACAATACAATCATTTTAAATCATAATCCAATAACACCCCTAAAAGTAGAGATAGCTTAAATCTTTTATCAATTCCACAATTTTTTTTACTTACATTTATAATTTTATAGTTTTCTCCTGTAAAAAAGTGTTGGTTTTAAATTTTAACAGTTACCTAATAATTTTTCTACGCGCCATTTGTTCTCGATCTAGTGAATCTCCCTAACCTCTGAGAATCAAGATTAACGTCCAGCTTCAACGGATCCAACGACAGCTTCTCACGTAAAAACGCATCAAGATTAAACCCACTCCCAGTTTCAGTGTCCTCGCGTCCCACAGAGCTATCAGCTTGCTGATTTGATTGGCTATCTTTAATTCCATTCATGTTTCTAAGAGTAGCATTTAACCTGTTGTTGTCATTGTTCTGACCAAAGTTCAATAGCCTTTTAACTGTATCTAAAGCCGGGTCTATTATATCCAAGAATCCTGTAACCCATGAGGCATCATCAACAACCTCTGTTCGCTGTTTTGCAATGAAGAAAAAGTTATCATAAGTTGAATAAAACTTACATTTGAAGTCTTGAAGATCTTATGATGTGTAAAAAGAGCTTACTTGTTGGAAATAAAGGTTGCGGATTTCCTCAGCACGTTCTGAGTCTCCTTGATCTTCCTCAAGTTGTGCCCATGTCATCCATGTTACGTAGCTTTGTGAGTTTATGTTTAGTGATGCTCTGAATAATCTTCTTGCTGCTGAAAGGTTCCCTGCTCTTTGTTCTAGCACTCCCCATGCCTATCAGAGACAGATAACTTCTTTCAGCATATATTTGTTAGGTCTTATGCCCTAGTTTTTACAATCTGTATGTTCAAATTGCTGAGACAGGACACAGATTGCGATAGAAGAAGTTATTAGTTATACCTGTAGACAACGAGAAGCACTTTCAGTAGTTGCATCAATGGCAAGAGCTCTTTGGTAAAGTTCTCTAGCTGTTGATGTGTTTCCTTCTTTCCATTCCATCCAACCCCACGCCTAAACCAGAATACACTTTAGTCTTTCACTGATCATTTCCTCTTATAAAGTCTCTTGAATTCAATAGCCAAGATCTACTAAGTGAATCTTTAAGTTTCTTTATAGAACTTAAAATCACTAAAATGACAGCAAAATTTTGAAGCTCAAACTTTACAGAATGTAAAACCAAGACAGTTTGAAAATTTGAATCTTGTATGCTTACAATCCAAACAGGTTGATGTCTAGGATCAAGCTCTGATGCTTTCCTTAGTAAAGCTCGAGCAAGATTAGCAGATGAATGTTTGTACTCCAGTAAGCCAAGAGACTGAAGGAGTACAGGGTCTCTAGGATTTAGCGCATGACCTATCTTTAGGAGCTTTCTTCCACGCTCAACGTTACCTACTCCAGCTTCAAATACCCCCCACACATGCCACGCAAACCTATTCTTGGGGCTTGCCTGGACAGCTTTCTGTTAAACAAAAAAAAAGAGAGACATACAAGATCAGAGGCTTTTATATGTAGCTTGATCCCTTAACAGGCATGAAGTGATTCCTGGTATGAATATGCAGCCTCCACTGTTTTGACATCGTTGTGGACGGCAAGTAGAGGATTTAGCAGTTACCTCAAAAAGCTTCCTAGCAGCTGGGTATCTCTCCTGCTGTATTTCCAACTGTCCCCATGCCTGTTCGTAAAAATGAACATGTAGTAAGAAAAGAGAAGCTCATTCAGAACATTTTTTTAACCTCTAGGTATTAGCCACCTTTGGTTCCATGAAAATGGCAATAGCTGAGTAACATTCTCTTTATACACAAATATCTAAAAGGATTCTAAATTTCTAATCCTAGGATGCAACTATATGGAATGGCATTGTCCAATCTCTTATAACTAACATGTCTGCTGATGCAAAACACTTACCAACCAACTGGCACAGCTCTTCGAATTGCAGATAGTAGCCTGCTTAAACAGATACCTTGCCTGTTCATACCGGCCAGCTTTGGCCTCCAACAAGGCAAGTGTTTGGTATATATACTCGTTTCGGCCACAAAATTTGAGACCTTTGGCTAGTAGATTCCTGGCTTTACTAATGTTTCCTTGTTTTATCTCCAGGTTTGCCCATCCATGCCATGCTGCTACATGCTTCTTGTCAGCCACCGTAGCTGCATCAAACAATTCTCTGGCTTTTCTTACATTTCCCAATCGGTTTTCCAGTACAGCCCAACACTGTTCCAATAACAAAATTGCCTTGTTGGTCCAAGAAACACAAAGCTGCCTTCAAGTATATCAAGCAAATTGCTTCAAAACTGATATCAAAATCAAACAAAAGTCATAGATCACCTGCCAAATATATGCATTTTCTCCTTGAGTTGCTTGACACCCTTTCTCATACACGACTCGAGCTTCGGTTGACTTGGATTGTTTGCTCAGTATCTTCCCTAATGCCACGTACGGTCTCCCATCCTCTGGCCAGTAAGCTGTGCACTTAAGACCCAACACAAGATTGGATTAGATTCATTTCAGTAAACGTTTTCAATTCTCTAAATCATCTAACCATTCAATACCAATTTCATTCACCCTCTACTATTGATTGCTGGAACAAGTAGCATTGCATGATCATAAAGAGAAGAAAACGATGTTTACCTTCTCCAGAATCTTCTCAGCGTCTTTGTATCTAAAATTCCTCGCTAGAACCTTTGCTCTGTACAGAGATAAGTCCAAATTCACCGCAAGTGGTTTCTCTTGAGCTCTTGCAACAGCAGCAGCTGAAGACGACTCCGATCTCTCCGGCTCAAATATCGGCATCTTCTTCGCTATATTACTTAGACCGGCATCGATCCTCGCTGGATACTTTTTTTTCTCTTCCTTATCGGAATTCTCCAACAACGGCCGTCGAGCTACTAATATTCCCTCCGTGTTAAATTCATCTCCCTCGTCATTCGCAGATTCCTTTTGCTCCGATGTTACACCTGAAGAAGACCTGTCAACGACCGCACACAGAAACGTGTTCTTAAATGAGGTCGTAGGATGTATGAGAAACGATTGACTGGAGATTCCATGGGCTCCGATATGGATCTTCGCTGGTACTTTACAGAGATTCTCAGAAATTTGAGAATGAGCGAGAAATAGAAGAGAGAATGAAGAAGTGTTAGCTGGAGAAGGAGATGAAGACGAAGAAGTCGGCACGAAAAAGTGCATTGTTTAAAAACAAAGCCTTAACTGATAAAACCGTTATGAGCTTTCATGGAGGAGATAGATGGAGAAGCTAGCGGGCTCGGGAAGAAGAACGATGGTCCACCCAATTACGATGTTACCCCTACGTTAATTTAAGCTTTTATGTATGTTGTAGTGTTAAATTAAGGGTGATTTGGTACTTGTTCTGAAGAATACTACTGTATAGTATCCGTCCACGTTGCTAAAGTTTTTGGATGGCTTAGCTGAATTGGATTTCAGTGACACGTGGTAACCTATTATTGGCTTAAATCTCTGAGGGAGATTCTTAGCCAAAGAACAAATACACTCTGGTGTGGATAGGTGCATGATTATGTTTCGTAGTCATCCAATAATATCTCGTCATAAATATAGTTTTATAAATAGTTTCCTTTTTTAAATAAAGATACAAATACAAATACAAATAGTTCTCTTTTTTCTTAGATTTATATGTTTTTTCCAGGCATTAGCGATCTCGAAATATTTATGTTGTTTCACAATCATTTTTTGTCGTGATACTTAAAGTTAAATGTATTATGCAAGTAGTGTCGAAACACAGTAGTTGGTTTGGTTATGATGGAATGGTCCACAGAACTCCAAAGCAAAACAACAAGAAATAGCGAAATTATTAATGCAACAAAAACCAAAAAAGTGATTAAACATGAAAACTGTGACGCGGCCCAAAATCATTTTATGGGCCCTTAACTTGCATGCAGTTGAGTTTTCTCCGCCGACCATTACGAACAACAGAACAATAGTCCAAGATGTTGTTGAGTTAGTTATGATTTTTTTTGGTTTTTGAGTTAGTTATGATTTATTTGTTATAGGCTATACAATAACTGAAAGGTTTCTCCACGAGTAAGAAAACTGCAAATAACGATAAGACAAGAGAAATATGCCATTAGTGAAACTATATATGTGTTTGCATGTATAGGAAAGGTAAACACTACACACAGCTATTAAAAAACAGTTACGTGATATTTGAGCAAGTAATTGTTTAGTGGGATAGGCAGGTAACAACAACCATAATCACTTTGACGAGTAGCTTTGATATCCACCATTCATCTATATCGATCACTTTTAGGTTTTAATCGGATTTAGACATTGTAACGAATTGAAACCACAAAAGATGACAAAGATTTTAAAATCGGTACTGATGATGATGCGATATTGATTCGATCAAATTTACATGTCCTTAAGATTCGACCACTCCAGGGTCTACCACGCGCTATGGGCCCAAAAGCCACGTGCGTCCACTATAGAGAATAAAGCATAGCCCACGTGACATTGGGCCAACCTTTTGGATTTTTCTCTTTCATAAAACGACAAAACAAAGCTCTGGGGTTGAAATTGATAATCGTACACGTTTTTGTGGTTAATTTTATAAAGGCACAAATAGATAAAGATTAAATCAAAAGTTGATAAAAGACAAGACACACTCTCGCTGACTCTTTTCTCTCTCTCTTTCTCACGTACACACATTTGCCTGCCTCTGCTTCATTAATTTATTTCGTTTTTTTTTTCTTCATTTTCTAATTTAATTTTATTTTCCTATCTCTCTGATCCCAATTTTTCCACCTCCTCGATAAAATCTCTCTCGTTTTCCCGAGAAAAATAATTTAATGTGCTTTTTTCCCTCTTCTGAGAAACACTTAGAATCTCTCGGTTTCAGTTTTCAGCAGAGTTTCGAGAATATTTTCTCCGATTTTTTTTTTCTTTATAATCTGACGTAATCTCGAGAATCTCAACACCTTAGAGAGCTGAGAAAATTTTGAATCAAGAGCAGATTTGAAATACTTGTTATGAATTGACGCTTAATTCTAAGCTAATTCCGATAAATTTAAACCCATGGTTTCTGGAGGTAGCGGAAGTGGCCGCGGAGGAGGTGGTGGAGAGGAAGCGTCTTCAAGTCACCGAGTTGACCATAGTCTCCACACAACTCATCACCGGAGAGAACAAGCTCAATCGTCGGGGACTAAATCCCTTAGACCGCAGCAAAATCAGCCGCAGAGTCACACTGTTTCAATGAGCAAAGCTATTCAACAATACACCGTCGACGCTAGACTCCATGCCGTCTTTGAACAGTCCGGCGAGTCAGGCAAGTCGTTCGATTATTCTCAATCGCTCAAAACGACAACGTTTGCCTCCTCTGTACCTGAGCAACAGATCACGGCTTATCTATCTAGGATTCAGCGAGGCGGTTACATACAGCCTTTCGGATGTATGATNACGCGCGGGAGATGTTAGGGCTTATGCCTCAATCGGTTCCTAGCCTCGAGAAACCGGAGATTTTAGCGATGGGAACTGATGTCCGATCTTTATTTGCTCCGTCGAGCTCAATTCTCCTTGAGCGTGCCTTCGTAGCTCGAGAAATCACACTGCTAAATCCAGTTTGGATTCACTCCAAGTACACAGGTAAACCTTTTTATGCAATTCTCCATAGGATCGACGTTGGTGTTGTGATCGATTTAGAGCCAGCTAGGACTGAAGATCCGGCGCTTTCTATTGCTGGTGCGGTTCAATCGCAGAAACTCGCGGTTCGAGCAATTTCGCAGTTACAATCGCTTCCCGGTGGTGACATTAAGCTTCTCTGTGACACTGTTGTGGAAAGCGTTAGAGACCTCACTGGCTACGACCGTGTAATGGTCTACAAGTTTCATGAAGATGAGCATGGTGAAGTTGTAGCTGAGAGTAAGCGAGAAGATTTAGAACCTTACATTGGTCTACATTATCCAGCCACTGATATTCCTCAAGCGTCGCGGTTCTTGTTTAAGCAGAACCGTGTTCGTATGATTGTCAATTGCCACGCTACACCGGTTCTTGTGGTGCAAGATGATAGGTTAACTCAATCTATGTGCTTAGTTGGTTCTACTCTTAGGGCTCCTCATGGTTGTCACTCTCAGTATATGGCTAACATGGGATCTATTGCATCTTTAGCAATGGCGGTTATAATAAACGGCAATGAAGAAGATGGGAACAATGTTGGCGGTGGTAGAAACTCGATGAGGCTTTGGGGTTTAGTCGTTTGTCATCACACCTCTTCGCGCTGCATTCCGTTTCCTTTAAGGTATGCGTGCGAGTTCCTAATGCAGGCATTTGGTTTACAGTTAAACATGGAATTGCAGTTAGCTTTGCAAATGTCAGAGAAACGTGTTTTGAGAACGCAGACACTGTTATGTGATATGCTTCTGCGTGACTCGCCTGCTGGAATTGTTACACAGAGTCCTAGCATCATGAACTTAGTGAAATGTGACGGTGCAGCGTTCCTTTATCACGGAAAATATTACCCATTGGGTGTTGCTCCAACTGAAGCTCAGATAAAAGACATTGTTGAGTGGTTGCTAGCGAATCATGCAGATTCAACAGGACTAAGCACAGATAGTTTAGGCGATGCAGGATATCCTGATGCAGCGGCTTTAGGGGATGCTGTCTGCGGTATGGCGGTTGCGTATATCACAAAAAGAGATTTCCTTTTCTGGTTCCGATCTCACACTGCCAAAGAAATCAAATGGGGAGGCGCTAAGCATCATCCTGAGGACAAAGATGATGGGCAACGGATGCATCCTCGTTCGTCCTTTCAGGCTTTTCTTGAAGTTGTTAAGAGTCGGAGTCAGCCATGGGAAACAGCTGAAATGGATGCAATTCACTCGCTCCAGCTTATTTTAAGAGATTCTTTCAAAGAATCTGAGGCGGCTATGAATTCTAAAGCTACGGATGGTGCAGTTCAGCCACGTAGGGATATGTCAGAGCAGGGGCTTGATGAGTTAGGTGCCGTTGCAAGAGAGATGGTTAGGCTCATCGAGACTGCAACTGTTCCTATATTCGCTGTCGATGCTACAGGTTGCATCAATGGATGGAACGCAAAGATTGCAGAGTTGACAGGTCTCTCGGTTGAAGAAGCTATGGGGAAGTCTCTGGTCTCTGATCTAATATACAAAGAGAATGAAGAAACTGTCAATAAGCTTCTTTCTCGTGCTCTAAGAGGTATTTCCAACTCTCCAACTTATTTCTAAATCTCTGTATGGGATATTTGATTGATGTGGTGCATATGGGAATCAATGCAGGGGATGAGGACAAGAACGTGGAGGTGAAGCTGAAAACTTTCAGCCCCGAACTTCAAGGGAAAGCAGTTTTCATGGTAGTGAACGCTTGTTCAAGCAAGGACTACTTAAACAACATTGTTGGTGTCTGTTTTGTCGGACAGGACGTTACTTGTCAGAAAATCGTTATGGATAAGTTCATCAACATACAAGGAGACTACAAGGCTATTGTCCACAGCCCAAATCCACTGATTCCGCCAATATTTGCTGCGGATGAAAACACTTGCTGCCTGGAATGGAACACTGCGATGGAAAAGCTTACGGGTTGGTCTCGCAGTGAAGTGATTGGGAAAATGCTTGTTGGCGAAGTGTTTGGAAACTGTTGTAGGCTAAAGGGTCCTGATGCTTTAACCAGGTTTATGATTGTATTGCATAATTCCCTTGAAGGCAAAGAGACTGATAAGTTCCCTTTCCCGTTCTTTGACCGCAATGGGAAGTTTGTTCAAGCTCTATTGACTGCAAACAAGCGGGTTAGCCTTGACGGAAAGGTCATTGGAGCTTTCTGTTTCTTGCAGATCCCGAGTCCAGAATTGCAGCAAGCTTTAGCAGTGCAACGAAGACAAGACACAGAGTGTTTCACGAAAGCAAAAGAGTTGGCTTACATTTGTCAGGTGATAAAGAATCCTTTGAGCGGTTTGCAATTCGCAAACTCATTGTTGGAGGCAACGAACTTGAACGAGGATCAGAAGCAGTTAATTGAAACGAGTGTTTCCTGCGAAAAACAGATCTCTAGGATTGTCGGTGACATGGATCTTGAAAGCATTGAAGATGGGTGAGTTAAGTTAGAAATCTATGAAATGGTTCTGTTTACACAAAATTTGATAAATTTGTTTTTACATATGATCAGTTCGTTTGAGCTAGTGAGAGCGGAGTTCTTCATTGGAAGCGTCATAAACGCAATTGTAAGCCAAGCAATGTTCTTGTTAAAGGAGAGAGGTGTTCAGCTGATCCGTGACATTCCTGAAGTGATCAAATCGATCGCTGTTTATGGAGACCAAACAAGGATTCAACAAGTCCTGGCAGAGTTTCTGCTTAGTATAATCCGGTATGCACCGTCACAAGAGTGGGTGGAGATCCATCTAAGCCAAGCTTCAAAGCAAACTGCTGATGGATTCTCCGCTATCCGCACAGAATTCAGGTACATTTCATTCCCTGTAACTAAAATCAAACAAGCCGGTTTGGTTCAGTTTAATTTTTTTACATCCTAGTTTGAAGGATCGTAGTGTTATATTCAAATTGATTCAAATAAAACCAACTTAAAATGTTAAAATTTTGGAGTATAGGTATGTTTTTATCTTCTTTATTATCTGTTTCCAGAATGGCATGCCCAGGTGAAGGTCTGCCTCCAGAGCTGGTGCGAGACATGTTCCATAGCAGCAGGTGGACGACACCTGAAGGATTAGGTCTAAGTGTATGTAGAAAGATTCTAAAGCTTATGAACGGTGAGGTTCAATACATCCGAGAGTCAGAACGCTCCTATTTCCTCATCATTCTCGAACTTCCCATTCCTCTGAAACTCCCATCTTCAATCGCAAACGCTAGTGGCAGTGGTAGTGGCAACGACATGATGTTAGTGATGCCATATTAGTCACACATAAGTTGGGCCGGGGCAGGAGAATGTATCATTATATCTTTATATGTTTGCGTGTGAGTCTAACGACACCAGATGAGGATACATAGAGGGTTTTGTTCCTGTGAGATTAGTAAAGAAGAAGAGATTATTTGCGTTCATCTCACCCGGAAAAAAAAAACGTAACAGTAGTCATAGTCTCAAGACTTGATTTCTTTTCTTTGCACTGTGTCCACTGATAACCCTGAGAGAGAAAAGAATGAGATAAAAAAAAAAAAGTGAGATATTATTGATTGGCCCATACTTTCGCTTTTTAAATGTTTAAGAGCATGACCATTAGAGATTCATGAATTTTTCATATTAAAAAATGATTCTATATGTTTAAAAACATCTTATAGGGTTTTTAATTAAATACACAATACTTTCTTTATTTTTGGCATAATACACAGTTTTAAAATGTTAACTGAATTTTTTTGTATGTTATTATTTTTTATTTTTTGCATATATCATAATGCAAAATTATAATTCTATCAATTTTTATTATGCATAAGTGTAAATTATGAATTAATATTATATTCTAAATATTATTAATTATGATTTAATCCAATAACATTAAATAAATATTTTTTACTTAATACAATAATATTTAATATTACAAAGTACGAGATTTGGAAGAAATGTTTTGTTAAAGTATGAGATTAGGTAGTTAGGTGAATCAAAAGTAATTTTATTGATATTTTTATTAAAAAAAAAGATGTATAGTTATTATTGCCTTTTCCTTTATATACAGACTTCATATTTTCATGTTATCATAGGCCATAACATTTCGTATTTTCTTCATTTCAACATGGTTTTATATATTTTCTATTTTCTAGCATTTAAAGTTTTATTTCTTATAAGTCTATGGTATGTAATCTTATCATTAATAGTGCTATATAAGAGAATATAACTCTTTGCTTATAGTACTTAAGGTATTATATTGTTAATCTTGCTACTGAAATGATTAATATTAACTATTTTATTGTTATCACAAATATAGATTAAATAGAGAAACATAACTAATATTATTGTATATATTAAATTATGATTTGACATATGTGAAGAATATTGGTGAGAGATCCATTGAGTCTTTCAAGATGTGAAAAATGAAAGAAAGTTTATTTAATACATTTAAAAATATAAGTCAAATAAGAGCATGAGGGTGAAATATTCGTATGAAAGTGAGTGGAGATTTTGCATTTAGTGTGGCTGGGCTACCAGATCCAAAGTAGTTGAGAAGCTCTATATGTAAAAAAGAAAGTAATATACTCATAAAAATCATTTGATCCTCCACTGGCTCTTCTTATAGTTCATAGTTTTATAATATTTGTTTTGAGTTTTCTCTGCACGTTCTTAGATTATAATAATCATTATCTCATCATCAATTAATTTTCTACGGGTTAAAGAACTATAGGAAAAACGAGAGGATAGGGACTCATGGAATGTAGCTAGTAGCTATAAGTAGTTTATAATGTTCAATACGTAAATTAGGAACATGGAATTAAATGAAAGGTGACAGCCAGGTTATGATAGGATAGAAGATCAATACTGGAAAAAAAGAGGCATTTGGTATCACTCATTAATTGCTTAGGTAGAAAATTTTGGACATGAGAACATGCGGAGAAACGCGGTATGAAGAAGATCTTGAAGTTTTCTCAACCATATTTCATAAATGCTCTCTCTACTATATATAGTTTTAGTAGCTTAGTCAAGTGAGGCATAACAAACTGTTTACTGAAAAATAAGAACTAGAACAGTTACGTACCAAAAGATATGGGAAAGGTATCTTATGGGTTTGTGGCGCTGATGCTTGTAGTGGTAGTGATTGGGGTTGTGGAGTGTAGGAGATTTGAAAAGGAGACGTTGGGAGGTGGTGGTGGTGGA
>KE156762.1:45457-60439 GCA_000411055.1 Leavenworthia alabamica
GAGGATTCGGTGGAGGATCTGGCGGAGGATTTGGTGGTGGTGCAGGTGGAGGTCGAAGTGGAGGTGTTGGCGGAGGATTTGGTGGAGGATCTGGCGGAGGATTTGGTGCAGGTGCTGGAGGAGGAGCTGGTGGAGGATTCGGAGGTGGTGGTGGTTCCGGAGGTGGATTTGGCGGTGGATTTTAAAATCTTGTAATTATACATTCATACAAAATCAATTCGTGGTTTGAACTAAGCAACGGCTAGTTACTTATGTACCAAGTCATACAAAAAGAAATGTTCTCATATTTCATTTGTAATTTATATGTATGAGTAAACCATACTTAATTCAACTTCTTTTAACCACCCTTTATAATATTCTTTTCATCTGCAACTGTTAATCAATAAAACTATTTGGGTAAATATTTTAATTTGAAATATGATTTAAAACTTAGGTTACATATATATAATTAGAGTGTAAACTATCTTATATGATATGCTCAAACAACATATATCATAAGAGTTTCCAATCACTCTTGAAACATTTTAAGGTATAACAAAAAAACAAAAAGATGGTGTCTTCTTTCTTCATTTTTTGTTTTCAAAGCCAAAAGCAAAACGCAGAGCATAAGGAGCTCTAAAACTTTTGCTGAAGCCAAACAGGGAGCCAATGAGTACCATCAATAAAATCAATGGACAAGAAAGATTCAACTTCTTCTTTGGTTAGCTCTTTGGCCCAATCAGATCTATGTTGTCTCTCAGCACCTGGTCCATGACACTTATACTCCGCATGGTATAAATCCCTGATTCATCATAGCATTAGTACATTACTTAATACTCATCTAAATTATATGAAAATTTACTTATAAGACTAACTTGGTCGAGCCATGATAACTCCAGTTGGTCCAACCACTAGGAACAACAGTCTTGGACAAGTAAGTCTTAGCAAAGATGACTCGAGAATAAGGTCCTTTGGCTCGGCCCAAATAAACCTCATCAATTCCATAAACCTTCCCTCTTATGAACACTAAACCAGTCTTTTCCTCTGGGCTTTCCCTATGATGTGCTGTGATTGAACCATATGGTTTCACCCTCTTGTCCGATATCACAAATATCTCACAATTCTGTAACAACTCTTACAAATTTAATTATGTTATTGTCTTAAAGAATATAAAATGGTAACAAAACACTTACGTTGAAAACAGAAGTTGCACGACCAAAGATAAAGTCAATAGAGCCTTGGATGTAACACTGATGGTAATAATGTCTACCTTTGTTATCAAACAAAGTGTTGTGTAAACTATAAAACGCACAATGGTAAAACGCTACTTTGTCAGCAGCCACAAACGCTGCGACCGATTGGTTATCAGACGTGAAAGCCATTCCGACAGGTGCATCATTCTATAATAATAACAAACCAATGTCATTAATTAACATAAACTATAATATTAAAACATTATTTTTTATTATGAATACGTACTCTAATGCTGATACCAAAAGCTACAAAGTGATTAGCTTCGACTTTAAAAGTGGCTGAAGCAACATTGTCTGTAGCACTTTGTGATGATTCAATCACTGTCTTACCTTTTCCATTACCTCTCATGAATATGAACGGCTTGTTCTCTGGAATATGCACTCTCTCCCTACATTATAAACCATGATCAAACTCAATATCACAACTATATATTATACTATATATATTAGGTTTGAAGCATATATAGCATGCATGGTTTAAACATGTTAAAATATACGTACTTATAAACTCCTTTACGGACATGGACGATAATCCAACTAGGGTTATCAACAGGGACGGCATCAATAGCTTTTTGAATCGAAGTGTAATCTCCTTTGCCTTGGATATCGACAATGATTGATCTATTTGTTGCTATTTTTTCAGTCAGAAGAGGAGCGTCGAATTTTGTATCTTGCAATTTCGTTTCTTCAATTACTGATGCGTCTGAACCCCATAAGGATATTACAACTAGGGTTAAGACAAGAATCAGTTTTGCACGATGATCCATCTTTTTTCTTTATTTTGTTTTTTTTTAGTTTTTGTTTTGAAATGGGATTATGTTAAGAGTTTATATTGGTGAATGAAGAGGTTTAATTTAAGAAAATAGGTTTTTATATTTAGGGTGTTTAGTTTTGTTTTGTTTTGTTTTGGGAGGTAAGGGATTTTGGAGGATGAAATGGTTTTTCATTAGATTATTTTAAACCTTTTTATTTATTTTTAGGGTTTTTTTATTCTTAGTGGACGATGGATATTTAATTTGAAAGATATTTCTATCTTTGGTAATTATAATTATTTAGGGATTGTTGTGTAATGCGAAAAATGAATGTGTTTATTTGTGATTTTTGGTAAATATGGATCTAGAAAGAGATGTTGCAATAACTTGTAGTTGATATATAAAATCAACCACGACTGCTCACATTATTCATGTTGCTTTACACTGCTCAATGTAAGTCTTGTCTTCTTAGTTAACTGTTTCTACCTATAAAACCATTTACTGAACCATCCCGGTTCAATACTTTTTTGTAAATCAAATGTGAGATTTCAATTGCCAGCTACTGCAACTATTACTGACAAATATATGAATATAACGAAGCATTGGCAACTATTTTTCTACAATTAAAAAAAAAAAGAATGCTTTATGCTATATCTATACTATGTTAATGTTGTTAAAATCGGTTAGTAAGTGGTTAACCAGACCTAACCGGAAATAAAATTACAAACTATTCCCAAATTTTCGTCGGTATTTATTCTTCGACACAAGTGGGGACCACCAATTCACGGAGCTTGATTCAGTCAAAAACTTCGGGATCAGAAAGAGGGACCTCATTTGCGCAATCAAATCGTCACTAGAGACGGAGTGTCCCCACCAAGTCTCATGCTCTGACGTCATCATCCTCGCGCTAGAGATGCAGTGGCTCTCTCCGGGGTCCACTCATCGCAGTGCCATTAGGAAGAAAAGATTCTTCCTCCACTCCCAGCAAACACGTGGCAGACTCTGAGTTGCCTCTATCAACTGCTGACGTGGACGCTATCTTAAGCCTATTTGCTGGCAAAGGCAAGGCCGTCGAAGAGTCCGTGGCCATCATGGGTAATATACATATTTTTATATTCATTTTTGCATAATTATTTTCTTATAATAACACACTGAATCATGTCTATATATTTAATTTCACAAATCATAAATTTTATATCATTTTTTGTTTTCTAGTGAATTATGTTTATATATTTAATTTCATAAATTATATTTTTGTCTAGTTGCACATACATTAGGAGTCACACATTGCAACAACGTATTATCGCGTTTCGATAACGCAAACGCGACAAACGAGAACATGGATCCACGTTTCCAAACGTTTTTGCGTGTTGTTTGCCCGGAGTTTTCACCTTCCTCTCAAACTGCGAAAGCTACATTTGTTCCCAATGATCAAACTTCGTTGGTCTTTGACACAGCTTATTACGTTGATTCTATCGCAGGACGTGGCACTCTCAGAATCGATTCGCAGATGGGGCTGATAACGATCGTTTCTTCAACGCTTTCTCGTCCACGTTTGTGAAACTGTCGTCTTACAAAGTGTTAACCGGGAATGAAGGAGTATATTGATCTATGTATATTTATAATTTATAATAATTATCAAATTTCACTCGCAAAATATTATAATTAGTGTGAAAAATGTAGGACCATAAGACTTTATCTTGTAGAATTGAAACATAGTTTGAATCTTGATATAGAATTCTAAATTTGTTTTACAAATTCATCATAAGTCATTTAACAACCGAAATTAGCAAACCGGTTTTAAAAAGGTTTAAACATAAACAGTTCTCACGTGACGTTTTAAATTAATAGCTCAGTTACATTCCTTGTCCAAAACGGCACGCAGTTCAAAAAAGACAAAGCACACTATACGACATGTTTCTCGCATCGGAATCATTTGAAATGGACAAAGTCAGTGCTCGAGAAAATGCTTCAGCCAATGTAATATAATCTGGCAACATCGTCACTATCAATCGTCCCACGTCACTAAATTGCAAACTCAGTTCGAAGGCAACAAAAGTAATAATTAAATTTGATTTTTTAAACTTATATATTAATATAATATGTGAAGGACACTAGGAACAGGGTCCAAAAAATTTATATGACTACAAGCCAACAAAAGTTCAGAAGTGGCCACTCAATTTAAAAATATGCTGCCCAACAGAAGCTTGTTTTCTTTCGAGCAAGCGAATCCCTTGGAGGATAACAAACAAATTAATAGTTCTTGTATTTTTCTAAATTGTTATATAATATAATGTTTTCATATAACTGATGGAGCATCATATTTGGAAAATGAATGTGGTCTATGGATTATAATTTGAAATTGTTATAATATAAATATTGAACAAATTTGATTGAAATAATAATCAACATATATTTTGATATCATCTCCTTCCAAAAATTAAATATAAACGAATTAAAAATTTGTCAAAAAACATTAATAGTTTTCTTTATTATGATTGTATTCATAAGTGCAAATATATAGAGAGTAACTAGCTACTCATGCTCTGATTTATAATGATGTTAGAGGTGGATTAGAGCTATATTATCATTGCAAATCTAAAGATGATGTCTTCGATTAGTTCATAGGCTTAAATAAGAACATAAGTAAGCACACTCTTATTAGAAACACACACAAATAACTTATAATCATATAGATTTATTATTAATATAATTTTTACTTAATATTTAGGCTGCAGTAAATAAATAAATAAAAACACATACTCTTTATATAATTTATTATTAGTGTATGATTATTGTACATTATTTTTATTATTGTATAGGGCTTATAGGCATAGAAAATGGACGGACAGCTAAGGAGGATCGCTCTCCTTATCAGACAAAAAATTACGAAGGAGAATTTCTTTGTTCCTCTGCAACCGGACAAGACACGTCCATCGTAGTCTTCTGCTAACATACACCTCTCTCCTTATCTTACGCCTACATTTTTATCTTACGCATCTTCTCTTCCATTAAGACCTAGGGTTTTTTCATTTCTCTCTCTCCCCACTTATCATTCTCCCGATCTATATCCATCTCATTTCATCCCCAATTTTTTGACAAATCGAATTAATAAAGGAGTATAATTTATATCTAGTTCTAGTTGTGGGTTTTGGGGGTTAGGGTTTCTGAGAGATGTTGAATGTCAGGTTCATTGATGAATCTGTTTTCTCTCTGTTTCAAGCCATTCGGGCATATCTGCGATAATTCTGAAGGTGGATCAGGTAGTGGTGTTTCAGGTGGTAGTGGTAGTGAAGGCAAAGACGGACTTCTTTGGTTCCGTGATCTTGGTAGATATTGTGGTGGAGAATTCTCCATGGCTGTGATTCAAGCTAATCAAGTACTTGAAGATCAGAGTCAGATCGAATCCGGAAATTTTGGGACTTTCATCGGTGTTTATGATGGTCATGGTGGTCCTGAAGCTGCTCGTTACGTTTGTGATCATCTCTTCAACCATTTTAGAGGTTTGTGATCTTTCGTTTATACTATGATTTTTATATCATTTGAGCTTGAGTATGATTGAAATGGTTTTTTTTGGGGAAATACATATTTTTAGACGAATCCGTTGACTAAAGTTCTTAAATTTGTGTGAAGAAGATTGTGATTGGTCAATAAAATTAGGTACTTTGACTTTTCAAAATCTCTGTTGAGGATAATTTCTCATTGCGCTAAATGGAAGTCATTCTGTTCTACAGTCTTTTGGCTACATTAGTCTTTGCTTTTTAAGCTTCTTACTGTGTCTAATGACTGCAGAAATTGGCTAAGTTATCAGACACGAGTATGGTTTATGGTTTTATCTGTATCGAGTAGTCAAGTGTGTGAATCGTATAGTGGTATTTGAATTTTCATGTGGGTCTTTGAAAAATTGTTTCTTTGCTCCTTTTTCTGTGCTTTATCTTCTTTTGTTGATAACTGCATTTTTAGTTAAGGTTCCTTTGGGTCTTGCATTGATGGTGGAGTGTCTTGAGTTGTGAGGCTTAAACCATCTAGGAGTGCCGCACTGTACATTTATGAAAGGATGTTGAACCTTTCTTATGTTGGGATTGCTTAGGCTTTATGGTTATGCAGAAATATCAGCTGAAACTCAAGGGGTTGTGACAAGAGAGACAATACAAAGAGCCTTTCATGCAACCGAAGAAGGATTTGCATCTATTGTATCAGAGCTGTGGCAAGAGATTCCAAATTTGGCAACTGTTGGCACTTGTTGTCTAGTTGGAGTTATATATCAAAATACTCTTTTCGTGGCAAGTCTTGGAGATTCACGAGTAGTTCTCGGAAAGAAAAGTAATTGTGGTGGACTCTCTGCTATCCAGCTATCGAGCGAACACAATGCCAACAACGAGGATATTCGTTGGGAACTCAAGGACTTACATCCTGATGATCCTCAAATTGTTGTGTTCAGACATGGAGTGTGGAGAGTTAAGGGCATCATTCAGGTAATCTCTCATCCGCAGATTCTTAGTCTTCTGATAATTATAAATTGTTACAATGCAGCTCTTAGGATTCTGATAAACTTTGATTGAATGATTATATAGGTTTCAAGGTCTATAGGAGACATGTACATGAAACGGCCCGAGTTTAACAGAGAGCCAATCAATCAAAAGTTCAGACTTGCAGAGCCAATGAAGAGACCATTGATGTCTGCAACACCGACCATACTCTCTCATCCTCTACACCCTAATGATTCATTTCTCATTTTTGCATCTGATGGTCTTTGGGAACATTTGAGTAACGAAAAAGCAGTTGAGATTGTTCATAGCCATCCTCGCGCTGTAAGTTTCTAGGCCAATGATTCCGATAGTGTTTTTAAGGTTTGTTGATTGCTTTGTTATCTCTTCAGGGAAGTGCAAAGAGACTAATAAAAGCAGCTCTTCATGAGGCAGCAAGGAAACGTGAGATGAGATATTCAGATCTAAGGAAGATTGACAAGAAAGTGAGACGCCATTTTCATGATGACATTACAGTTATAGTGGTGTTCTTGAACCATGACCTCATCTCTAGAGGCCATAACAACTCAACCCAAGATTCACCACTCTCTATCAGGAGTGCTCTTGAACACTAAACAAACAAAAACGCTTTACAATGTTGCATCTTTAATTGGGTTATATATGACTTTTGCCTAGACCTTAATAAAAGCTGGGCAAACATCTAAAAACAAAATTGGAAAACGATATCGAACGTAATGAGTTTATATTGTATTAAGCGGCTATGTTGTACTCTGCTTTCATCACCTTTAAAGTCAGCTGCATAGTTCTGTGTCTTTTGCGTCGTGCCGTTCTTCAAAAGACTGCGTGCCGTTTCTTCTTGATTCTCATTTTTCTCTTATTTGTAACATAGCTGTCTTATAACCACCATACCATTTTCGAATGTAACAAGTTTCTAATCAAAAATGCTTTATTTTCTTGGTTTTTATCTTATTTATAGATTTTTCTTTTTTTCTATACCAATTGACATTGCAATTTAATAATTGTTATTTTCCATTTCCAGATGAATTTGTCAGTTCTTAATAAAAGATTCTTCAAGGCTTGAATCTATTTGGCGACTCTTGTTTTACATTTATCTACCATGAATATGTCATATGTTGTTGTAGCACATAAAAACTAGCGAGAGAGTAAGCGATGCTTATTTATGCCTTATGCCTCGCCAGTCGCCTCAAGTGTTTATAACATAATGGGCCATAGTAGATAACTAATGGGCCTTTGTTTTTATCATAGCTCTACTCCAAAGGAAACCCATAGCATTGGATATGTTCAAATTTTGGTCCTTGTCTATTTCATTCAGTCCATTCCTCCTATATAGCTAGCTTTCTGTTTCAAAAATATTGAAAATGAAATGAGAAGATAAGTAGGCCTAATATGGATCTTAATATCTACATCAAAATCAAAACCTGTATTATCAGAATACCAATCTAAATTATATCTTGGTTGTTAACACTTAAACACCAATACAAACCACTAGTTTTAAAATTCTTGTAATCAAACGCCATATTTATATTTATTTATTTGTGATATTTAGCAAATAATAAAGGTAAAGAGTTAAGATAACAATAATTAATTCAACATGGATATAGTGCACTTCACATGGGACGACAGTAATTTTGATTTTCATTTATAAAAATGATGCGATTCTTTGCTTTACTTTGTTTCAAAAAAAAAAAAAAAANACCTCATCTTCTCCGTTCCGTTCCGTTCTTCATCGTCACCTTCCCAAAAGGTAAATGATTAATCAACTCTCTGTAATCTCTTCTCCGTTTCTTCTTCATCTCTTGATTTCCGATTTCGTTGTTCATAGGATCCTCAACAGTTCGAATTTTAACCAATCTGATCGGGATTTTGTAATCAATTCTAATCAAAACTCGTTTGTAAATGGAGTTATCGATGTCTCCAGTATCTAATCAGGTGGTTACGAATTCCAATTCCGATCGTTCTCGTCGTAAGCGTAAGAATAAATCGTCATCATCGGTTGTTTCATCTCCGTCACCATCGTTACAGAAATGGAGATCAGAGAAGCAGCGACAGATCTACTCAACGAAGCTCGTTCGTGCACTAAGAGAGCTTCGAATCAGTCAAACATCATCATCATCGTCTTCGATTCCACGAGGTGGTAGAGCTGTACGTGAAGTCGCCGATAGAGCCTTAGCCGTTACGGCTAGAGGCAAAACACTATGGAGTCGAGCGATACTATCAAAAGCTATAAAAATCAAATTCAGGAAACAGAAACGACAAAGAATTTCAAATCCGGTGACGTCACCGTTAATCATAACCACCGGGATAAAGAAACAAAGAGCGACGGTTATGAGGTTGAAGGCTAAAGGTTTGCCAGCTGTACAGAGGAAGGTGAAAGTGTTGAGCCGGTTAGTTCCAGGTTGCCGTAAACAAACATTACCAGTGGTTTTAGAAGAAACAACAGATTATATAGCTGCCATGGAGATGCAGATTCGTGCTATGACTGCTATTCTCTCCGCCGTCAACTCTTCTCCGCCGCCGCCAGGTCATGAAGGGGGACAAACACATATGCTTGGTTAGTTGGCCAAACTGTCATCTCTTTTTTTTTTCAGTTTAAAAAACAAAAAAAAAAAACTGTTTTTCATTATTCTTCTTTGTATTATTTGCTGTTTGAATATTTTACTACTCAATTTTATATTTATGTATATTTTTTTTCTTGAATCTTACCAAACAAGAAAGAAAAAAACAAGACTGATTGATTTATGTAATCGTAATAAATTTCATCTTTGTGATTAGTTTTTGTTCAATTAATATAACAGCAAATAATGACAAAATCGAACAAGTGTTTGGTCAGTTAAATGATTTGAACGAAGCATATAATTAGCTTTAGTTTTGTTTTGTTATGTTTGAAGTTAAGTTGGTGATGGGAATTAAATTCTCTTTGTTTTGATCTGTTATGAAACTTATAAGCTTATGTCTTTTTTTCTTCTTTGGTAAATGGTATATGGGTTATTTATTTGGTCTGTAGTTAGATTTTGGAGATGCAAAAAAGGTTTTAAAAAAATCAAGAGAGTTAATTTGATCACATGTTGAGGAATGAATACAAAGACATGAACTCACATGCATGCTCTATTATATATTTTTTTTGGCAGACTTTTTTGTTTTTCTTCTTACACTATTTGATTCTCCTAAAATTTTTACTCGGATACAAATGAATAAGAAAAAGACATTAAAATCTTAAGTCATTGTTTTTGGTCGGCCAAAAGGCACTGAATTTGGTGAAACTGTTAGTATTTTGGAGAAATAGTAATAAACAAAAAAAAGAGAAGAAAAGATAAAAATGTAGTCTGACACATGTCATGTGGGTTTTACATTATCTCCAACTTTCACTAGTTGAACAAAACCCTTAAACCCCACCAACATTTATATTTTTGTTGCACATGTGATGCATTCAATTGTGTAGACAATTAAAATCTCTGAATAGATTTACTTCAGAAGAGAAGAAGTATCAAGTATATAAAGTTATAAACACTATATATGGTTTTATCACATCAGAAAATTTTGAACACTATAGAATTTATAATTTGACTAAAATGCATAATTTTTTTATTTTTTAGGTTAAAAGCTCTATCATTAGAAACAAAAAAACAAATTTAAACTAAATTATATATATTAAAAAGTATGGGACATGTGCAATAAACTGATTTTGGTTTAAAGTTTAAAGTTAGTTGAATGTTTGTATTAATTCATATCCACGGAAAACAAAAGAGAGCCACATGGATAGAATGATTTTGGCGTAGTCATAGACTCTCTTTAGAGTGTTAATGTCATGACTCATGACCATAAGCTTTAATCTGCTTTTTTGTTAACCTCTTTAGTTTGATTGTCAATAAAGACTGTTTATGAGTCTTATACCTATCACTTTCGTTTGTCAACTATTCCACTCACTTAAATTTTGTCGGTTTAGATACATTGTACACACTTCAATCATCATACATATTTATATTGATGTGTTATAATTTTTAAAAAGGGGTTTCAAAAAGTATTATGTTGTATGAAGAGTTCCTCCAAAATTGCACACTAATAAGGGTTTCGGGCCATGATGTTTAGGTTCAAGTGTAGTAATGAATAATAGATTCTAGACGTTAATTTATGAATATGGTTTATGTTAATGTTCTGCCATAACGAGCAGCCTGTCATGAACCGCTATACAAACCATACAAGAGCCACTGACCACTCTTATTCGCACGTGGGACACATCACCTGTTGGACCACGCGTGTGCTTATAGATTTCATTCTTTATAGTAAAACTAAACTATTCATACGGTTTAAGACAGTTTTGTTTAAGACAAATGTTTTTCAAAATATGGTCTCTGTTTACTTATTCAAATATTTGATTATTAATTTATTTGAAAAAAAAAGTGAAATTTAGGAAATGAGGTTTCTACACTACAAAACCTAACGTATACGACAAGAACAAAACGATAAATTTAAAACAACAAAACAAATATTTAAATAATAAAAATGTAGATAGAAATTATCGCACGTCGCGTGGTTGCTGTATGGAAACAAGAGATGGGCGTTTCTCTGCTGTCTCTTCTCAATCCACGACAAAGTTTGTTGGGTTGTCAAGTAATTTACAAATCTTCATTTATCAGTTTATATATATATATATTGTCAGTCGTTTCACATTTTTAATCTTCACAATACAAGTCAAGTTATATATTTATTAAAAAGTTTGTATTAATGGTATTAATTATCAAACATACAATCTACAATATAATGGGCAATTATGGACTATGCAATACTGAAATCGATGTCAATATGAAGATTTAAACTCTAAAAATAAACAACTTTATAAAAAAACAATCAGTGTATATATATAAAGTTTATGGTTAGATATGTAGAAGTAATAATTAATACATGTAATGTAACACTAGCTTGGTTATCACTTAATTTTCGATTGATCTATTAAGGCCTAAAAAGCAATCTAGCACGAGAATTGTCTTTTAAGAAAAGACACCTATTCATAATCAAATTATTGAGTGGCAATTAGATCCCTAAACAATGATTTTGAGTTCAAAATAATCATAATCAAACCTCAATTAATTAAATTATTGTTAATTGACTTTCTAGAAACATGCGCCAGAAAAATATCGAATTCTTTATTTTGTCTACAGTTTATCATTTTACACTTGTCCATAGCTCTTTAAAACGCACGTGTGTAGGACCCTCTCGCCTGTCTTGTTTTCCAAAAAGCCGTAAAATACGATATATGTTATAATTTTACCTTTATTAATGAAATATTGTTATTAACAAGAAAATAGTTGCACATAATAATTATATATATAATCCATAAAATAAAATGTCATGGGAGATATGAGAGGAAGAATCTCTTCTCCAAAAAATAAATTTAATATGGTCTGAATCTTATATGGAAAATGTAGGATTTTTTGGATTTAATAACATTAGAAAAATATATTTCAAAGTCCTTGCTCATCTTTGCAACTCACACTCTTCACGTCCTTGGGCCTCAGATTTGAATATTTTACAATTTAACCACATATTAGTTTGGTTGGCAAAACAAACCAAATCAAATATTTGAGTTGGGCCTCAATTTCATAAACTGAAATATTGGGTTCCATACAATATACAAATGGATCGGTGTAAGGGATTTTGTTAGCTTTTTTCATGGCTTCACCTTCACGGCCCGATTCATTGATATTAGTAGGCCTCCGACGGCCCTAAACATTTAAGGATTTGCCTATTCGACATGTTTGCGTGGCAGACAGAAGTAGACTAGTATGGTCATGGACTCATGGTCACAAAAGATAAATCTTCCCACGTGTCCCCTTCCCGTAGTCTCCACTTGTATAAGCTTTAAGGATCCCAGCTTATGAAGATTAATCTGGGCACAAAACTCAAAACTTAATCTTGTCTTATATACATTTACATTTTCAGAAACTTCATGATTGGTAAATATAAAAGATTGAATATATATGCATAGTGAATTGTTTACAGAAAAGGAGATTACAAAGCATGTTCTTATATCTATATGGAAAGATAATAAACGTGTTAGTAGACTGTAAAGTGGGTTTATGTAACAAGTCATATTCATGGGGCCACTGTATGATTTTTGAAATGGACCGATGCAATTTAATGTTGTCTGTTAGTTGGATGTGAAGAGCTCCCTACCAATCAGACACTCCATGCCTTATGATTTCTCTATTATTATTATTTATTTGATTGAGAATACAAGTTTTAAGTTTACTATATTCACTGTTTCGTTAATGAATCTTCATAGTTGTGACTTGTAATATTCGTAATGGAATGGAATGATAAGAACTAAAAGTAACAAAAACAAAATTTAGAATGTAATTATTAGCATCCTAATACAAGTATTATCAAAAGAAAAAAGTAACACAACATATATATACTACTATAGTGCGAAAATGTTGACCAGCAAAATATGTGTAAAGCCAAAAACTGATTCGGGGGAATCACAACGTTTAAAATGAGAAAGATAAAAGTGTGTCAAAACGAGGTTGTAGTAATAGTAATCAGAAATCTGAGGTCAAATCGAAAAGGTTTAATAATTAAGGGACTTAATATCTATATTTCGGTGCAAGCCTGCAAAGAGGTAGTTGAGTGAGAGCGGTTGAAGTTCCTGTCGAATTCGTCATTTTCATGTAATTTGTAAACTGGGCCAGATAAATTTATAGTGATCAAATTGGGACCAGATTTTGTTTCAATTAGGACAATATATGTCGTCTTTGTCTTTGTCTACCCCAATTTTATTCTCGTCTTTAGGTTTCTTACAGTTTTGAATACAAACATTAGTCTTTGTATTTATGAAAAAAACCAAAAAAAGTATATTACAAATTTGTATCAAGGGCCACAGTATATTTAACAGTGAAAACGTGTAAGAGACTAAAATAAAGGGATCTAAGTGGAATAAAATAAAATGGGTCATATTAATATATCTCTGTGTCGGTGACGTGAAGCTTCGCTGCTGGAGAGAAAAAATAACTCACATGCGTCTTATCTCAGAAGCTATATTTAGAACAACAACACATGTCCGAACTTATTCAAATCTGTTGTCTTTTTTTTTTCTCTATTTAAAAAACTTTAATACATTTAAATTTAGTTCTTTTTTAAAATCCAGAGTATCTTCACTGAGAATAATCCTATGATGTCTATATATTTCGATTTCCCCTGAAAGGAAAAAACTTGGAAAGTGCGACGAATGTGTATGTTATAGAATCTTTTATTTTCTTTTGTCTTCATTTAGTTTTTTATTTTTTTGGAATCGGTCTGAAGTCGGACAATTTAATCCGCCATTTTATCGTCGGTCTCTCTGCTCATCTCTTCAGTATCGGATCTGGGTCTCCTTCTCTTTCGTTTCAAGGTAATAAAAAGTTCAAATATTTTCCTATTTTATTCACATCATTTTCATTCTTTTTTTTGTCTAGGTTTTTCTACAAATCATGTACAGTTTCTAATCTGTTCTAAATCCTTCTTCATCCATTATTCGAATATTCATCACTCGTCAGTAATTTTCGATTTTTAATTTCTGGGTTCGAATCGAATACGATAATAATAGTTATTTATAAAATTTATATATTTTTCTTCTTATGTTACGGCATTGGAATAAAGGAAATATAACAGCTGTTTCCTTGCGTCATGCCCGAGATTAAGCAAAATATATATAGTTTTTTCTTTTTTTTAAAACAATTAATTTCGAATCAATGCACTATAAAAGTTATCTACTTTTGACAGTATCTGAAATAGTGAAATAAACATCAACTAAATTTCAAACTCTTTAAAGTTTAAGCCTAGCCTCTCATCCAGTCTCTACTTTTTTTTCTTTAATCCCGACCATGTGGTTTTGATTTTGTAATTATCCATATTATACATTATGATTTAGCATTCGATTAATTTCTATAAAATTTGATGAAAATTAAAGTTTGTGCTTTTTGTTTTCTTTTTTGCAGATTGTGAAAGACGAGGCGTTAGCTGTAACTCATTGTTAACTTGCTTATTTAGACACATTTTTGTGTTTGTTTGTTCTTTCGTATCTATAAGTATTGGGAATAGATCTTGAGATCTTGATCTTCATTACAGATTCAAGTCCTAAGATATCGTTTCAAGGACGACATAAGTGTTTGTGAGTCTTCTCTTCGATTCTGATCTTAAGTGAGAAGCTTGAGTTCTTGATTCGGTTTTGAATCTTGTGCTCTTGTGTGGATAAGTTTGTGATATAATGGGAATGAGTTTGGATTTCGACGTTGATCTTGAGAAAGGAGTGATAGATTGCGAAAATGTTTATACAAAATCACCGGAGAAACCATTGTCACCGATGTCTCCAGATAACAAACCGGTAATAACCGGAAAAGAATCGTTAGAAAACGATGGAAGTCCGGTTCAATGTTTAATAAGTAAACAGGGGTGTGGTAGGAACGATCGAAAGGAGAAACGAAAAAAATCAGCGTCGAAGCCTCCACGACCGCCACG
>KE156762.1:60476-81265 GCA_000411055.1 Leavenworthia alabamica
CTATTTACCGCTATTTTCTTCTTCATTCTCGTTTTACAAGGTGTGATTTTATTTTTACTTTTGCGTTTGCGTTTTGCAATTGACAATTTTAATTTATTTTAAATGTGTGTTTTTTTGGAATTTTTAGGATTGTCTCCGAGATCAGCTACTACCTCCGGGAAATCTCCGTTAGTAGACACCGGAAAAGCAAACGGTGGTTTTGTTTCGGTTCAATATGGGGGAAATCCATCAGCGAGTGAACCCAATGATGGTTATACCGGACCGGTTTTATTACAAAGATTGCCAACGTATGTTGTATTGTATCCCTCTATCGGATTTAGATGAGCCGATCTAGAACATTATCTAATCCTGATTTATTTATACTTGCAGTTTACTAAAACCGGTTTCCGGTTTAGAGGATGCAAAGAAAATGAATAGAGTTTTGCAATGAAGCGTAAACCAAAGTGTATCGAATTAGACAATTCCATACTGGTTGATTAAACCATTTACCGGTTTAGATTCTCGACGAACCACTGTAATTTTTAGAGCAAAACCGGCTGCTTTCTCGGCGACTGTGAAACGATAATTATCCGGTGTGGATTATAAGTAGGTTTGTGACAATTTTCTTGAATAAAGTTGTGAGACTTGAGAGAAGTTACAAAATTATAAAATAAGCGTTATGTTATTCAGTAGTCATAATTTACTAAATAAATAGGATCGTATTTATTGTGTTTAAAATTTTGAGAAATCAACATTATTGATATAGTTTTTATTTTAATAAATATAATCACATGTTACCGATGGTTATTATAGTTGGATAATTTGAAATCAATTACTATTAAAACTAGGTAATAACCCGCTAGCTTCGCAGCGCGGGGATAATATTTTCTATTTATATATAATTTAACATATTTCATATATAGAAGATTATAAGATAAACAAAATAAAATATAAAATAGTTTTAGTTTTTAAAATAGAGTTAATTTAACATACTAAAAGAAAGAAAATAGTAGAGTAAAGAGATTGTAAAGAATAGTAGTAGAGTTAAACATAATTTATGAAATAAAAGAGTTATAACTTAAAACTAATAGCATGCCGCTATTGACTTGAATATTGCATGAGTAGTTATATCTTCGCATTGGAGTTCCAAAACTACAGCTCCTCCATGTTCAAGATAGTTANATTTAATTTTGGTGTAGGTCGTAGGTTATTAATAGCTCGGAGGTAATTATCTAAATTTAATATTTATTTGATAACATATTTAATAAATATAAGATAACAATTAGCTAAATTTGAGGAGAATATTTTTTTGTTAGGATATGTTAATAAATATAAGAAAACATTAGGTAATATTTATTTAATTTTGGTGTAGGTCCTAGGTTATTAATAGCTCGGAGGTAATTATCTAAATTTAATATTTATTTGATAACATATTTAATAAATATAAGATAACAATTAGCTAAATTTGAGGAGAATTTTTTTTGTTAGGATATTTTAATAAATATAAGAAAAAATTAGGTAATATTTATTTAATTTTGTTATGTTTATTGTTAGAGAAAAAATAGGTATAATTAAGTGATTAATTATTATATATAATTATATTCAATTGCAAAATTAGTAAATAAGTACTAACTTAAAGGTTTATTTTTTTTTAACATTCCGAAAATAATATATAGATGACATGTATATTTACGAACAGATTCCATGTGACACTCCACTGAGACCAGTCCACTTTTAATGCTGCGCAAAATTAAATGAACTTTTGATTTCACGTGTATGGGAATTTCAGACGTCTATTATTTCGGTTCGTCGCTGTCTTCGGATGCTTCGTGGACCCATTAATTAAAGCCCATTAACTCCTAAACTATTTTAGTCACTCTGTCTCTGTACTCTACTCTTCAACTAGGTTACTAGATTACTAAAAAATGCTAGCACAAATTATGGGCTCAGTTCATAGCTGATTAATATGCCAACGGGATTTAACTGCTATGTTTTAAAGGCAATACCAAATTTTATTTTCAGTAAATAGTCCACTGTGAACCAATTTTTATTATTATTCATTGTTATGGAGTATGGACCAAAATTTGTAAATGCTAAACAAAAATGGTTTGGTCATTATCGGACATGTGCTCTGGATTTAACTTGCTTGTTTGCTTTCATTTTGTAGTGGATTACTTATAAATTTCTGATTCAGTAATTAAATACTTAATTATCAATTTTCCAACAAGACTATTTCGAATAATGAATATAAATTTATTCGTCTCAATAATTACAAATATATGTATATATATAAAATGATTATTTTCAAAAACAAACAAAGATTCTCAATGACCCTTCATTAAAGGCTTAATCACAGAAATTGCCACGTCACAGAGATTTCTAACTAGCTTGTTTCTAGCCGTAAGAGCCACCGAGCTTTCATCGTCGGCGCCGGCGTTCGTGATCCCTTTCTGGCAAGAATCAGTCTGTTTCTCAGCGTCACCGAGCACATAAGTGGCGAATCCAAACTCGCCACGCCGCATTGCTTCGATAGCCTGAGGTATATTAAACCGGACCACCGGCCTGTACAGTTCCGCGCACTGAGCCAGTGCACGCTCCGCCGCAGGATCGTGAGAATGTTTGATCAACGATTGGATGTACCCTAATGTATCTGTCATGTTTCCAAGCACAACGGTGGCCATAGCGGAAGCAAGAGATTTGGGATCAGAAGGTGAAGGAGAGAGAGAGCGGAGAGAATCTTCACATAGATCACAAAACGGCGTTGCTTGACATATTCTGTCGATTAGATCGTCGGAAGATTGAGCTAGCAACGGCAGAAGGAGGAGGAGTAAAAAGAGGAAGAGACGCGGTGGTGATGTGACGGTGTATGATTTCTTCATGGTCAGAGATATACAATCAAAGTTGAAATAAAATTGATATGTAATAAAGTAATGACTTGTTATGTCTTTGCAAATGCTACTGCTATAGTTTCTAGACTTATATAGTAGCTATTTTATATGCTACATAGTAAATATTAAAAAATTTCTTAATCATAAAGACAGCTTTTAACGTGTCGTCGTCACATATGGATTTAGTTATATATCGATGTTAACTAGGTAAATGGCTATTTTTTGGACTAAGGTTAATGGTTATTAGACTTAGTTTTATAATTCACCCGTGACAAGGCATCATGATCAATCAACTTTATTATAGTTCGTTAGAAATGTCATACTCTATAAGTATTTTAGAGTATAAACTTCCCATTAAAGTATTATTGTATGTAAAGTGAGTGATGCGTACCACCTAATTTTATAACACATGTAAGTGTGTCTGGCCTTAAGTTTTTGTTTGTTACACTTTACCATTTTGGTTACATGTGGTTGTTGGCACAAAAACAAGAGGAAGAAGATGAGTATGTGTGGTCTGAATTTGATGTATGAGTCTTTTAGTAGTCGGTCCGTATACGACAAAAGATATGAGTCGACACTGTACCCGACGACAACCATATAATTTGAAACTTTAATTTTAAAATATAGTTTGTAATATCAACAAAAATATTGTGGGCCGTCTTCTCTCGTAAGTCGATGATATAGCTCGTGAAAGTTGTTGGTATAATCCCGTGATTCGAGTCTAGAAACTTCGTGCCCCGTGTTCAATAACCGGTTTAATCTGAAAACCAGAACCGGTTTAGGAAGTATTACGCTACAAACTTAAATGGTCTCTTTTATATTGTTTTATCTTTTGTAATGATAACAGTTTCTGAGCACCATTCTGATTTCTAATGAAAGCTCTGGTTACATCAGATAGCTTATCCATTCTCTGAGTCAAACCGGTTCACAGTGATTTGCTTTTGGGAAACTCTCCTTCGCAGATAGAGGCTTCAAAGCCGGCGTCAACGACAGCGTTTTCACTGAACTTTGATAGGTATAATGGTTGTGTGGAGTGTGGAGTGTGGACGTGGACGTTTACTATAGTTTCGTATCTCAGTCTACATTCATCCAATGCCGTCATCGGTTTAGTTTTGTACTCATTGTTGATATGCACGAGCGTTGAGCGCCTACAGTGAAAAATTTAAGCATTTAAGAACTTTACATTGAAGATTATTGTAACAGAGAAAATCTTGATTTTGTCAACGAGGATGAGAGCGAGGCCAAAGGTGTCAGCGGAGGAGCAGCTACGTGAATAGGAGCGGATGAGAGAAAGGCAAAGAGAACAATCAGATGTCTATTTCATGTTTTATCTTACAAATTACAATATCTACCATCACAATTCCCATGATCATAGCCATCATCATCATATCATCATGACCATCCTCGGTGTGACCATCATCATCATAAGGTTTTGTTGGTTTTGAATTATCAGAATAGTCCTATTAATACTATATTTTTATTTAAAGGTAAATATTTTCTAAGTCATAAAAAAAAGTTATGCTTAAATTCATTTTTATTCCATTACATGGATTGTGTTGATCTCTATCAACGACCCTAAAGACTTGAAGAGGTACAAAATCTGCATTAGAGAGTTAAACACAGTAGCTCGTTTGGTTGCTAAGTATAGTATAGCTAAGACTGAAATAGATTGTATTTTCTTGTTACAATTGATTGTATCAGTATTCTTATAATTAACGTAATATATCCAATATTCCCATATTGATTAATATTAACATAATAATTTTAAATCGAATATTCTTATATTAACACAAATTCCTTACTGGTCTTGACTAAGTTGACTATTGACCATTGACTAGAATAAGCCTTAACATAGTTTCCATATCTATCTTATATGCCATCTGAATAAATAATTTTGATTTCTTTCTGCAAATAACTTTTGACTCTATAAAAGCCAATCTTGTTAACTAGAAACTATTCACTACCAAATCTTTTGTAGATTTCAAAAACTATTGATAACAAAATGAATTGTTTCACGAACTTGTTAGCTATTTTTGTTGTGTTTCTCCAAATTCAAATCTATTTCTCTCAATCAGTTCAATCTTCTCCGACACCTAACCTTGTACAACAACTTTGTCAAAAAAACCATTATCAAACTCTATGTATCTCTACTCTCAATGCTGATCCTAGAAGCAAAACCTCAAATCTCCAAGGTAAGATAATATTTTATTTTATTTTGCCTTTTTTTCTGTAACAGTATATTATCAATTTCAAAACGTATTATTAAATGATTTTTATTATAAATGATTAATAGATTTTGGCTCCAGTTAATTTAAAAGAAACAATTGTATAAAATTATACTATAAACTTAAAAATGTTTAATATCCCTAATTTTTATTCAAATTAACCTTAATTTTAGATTTTGTGAGTATCTTTTATCAAGAATTTTTTTTTTGTTTAATTTTATTGTTTTAATTTTCATAAAAGGGTAAGTTTAAATCCCTAATTTTTTAATTTCAGATTTTTTAAATATTTTTAATCAAGAAAAAAAATTGTTTGTTTAATTTAATTTTTTTATTTTCAAGGGCTTGCGTCAATATCTATCGATGCGACAACTAAAAAAGTCAACGAAACATTACAATATTATATCGGTGTCCTGAAGACTATAAGAGATCGTGCTGAGTTCGAAAAATACGGAACTTGTATTGAAGAGTACGGTGCAGCAATTGATAGGTTTTTACCAGCAACGTTGGCCGATCTCAAAGCTAAAAAATATAATCAGGCGATCTCTGACATGAAGGACGTTGTTGCAAAACCACAAAATTGTGATGCACAGTTCGCTGGAAGCGGTTCACCTGTGGCTCCACGTAACAAAGTTGTTCATGATATTGCGGATATGACTGTTGACATCATCAAAACATTTGTTATTTAATTAATTTAGGAGGGCCTTTTTGTATTGGTTGGAGCCCATTTAATTGATAAATCCTATAATAATAAAGTTTCAGGCCCAAAAAGCATCTGTACGTTTTCTACACGCACATGTTCTCTTTGGGTAAAATATTTTCGAATTCGGAAGTTATTAATAAAATCTTATATTTTCCTTTTAATATTTGATTATTCACCACTTTATTCTGTCATATGAACCGTTGGATGTGATGCCATCTCAGCAATCCTTGTACAATTAATATTGAACGGATGAGATTAAACTTTGCGAGTTGTACTGGTAAAGCTTTGTTCGACGCTTCTGCTTTCAATTTCCTCTCTAAATAAATTCTAGAACAATATTTTCTGGAAAATCCAAAGAGCTTTGCTAGTTTCGGGAAGATGACACATGGAAAAGATGATAAGGAAACCAAGGAGGAGCCTACGGTTCGTGACGATGACAGTGAAGAAGTGGAAGACGGAGGAGAAGAAGATTCTGGAGATGAGGTACAGGTTCTACAGTCTTTAGGTGGACCTCCTGTAACAGCGGGAGATGAAGATGAGGAAGACGAAGAAGATGGAGAAGAAGATAGCGATGATGATGATGATGATGATGAAGACGATGAAGAAGAGGTATGAATCTCGTTGGATTTCATTTTTAACTTTGAAGAATGTAGATCTAGGGCCTTTTGTGTGTATTTAGGTCTAAATTCAACTCTAAATCTTCATATCTGTTACCAATTTTCACCATAGGAAGGTTAGATCTGATTCTACTAAACACCAGTTCTTAGAGAATCATAGTAACTGATGTGTGCTTTGCTCATATTACATTCAAACTTTGCAGGAGGAGGAAGATCTTGGGACAGAGTACTTGGTTAGGCCAGTTGGTGAGGTTGAAGATGAGGATGACGCAAGTGATTTTGACCCTGAGGAGAATGGTGTAGAGGAAGACATTGATGAAGAAATTGAAGAAGAAGATGCTGATGAGGACATTAACTTGAGTGGTAGCAAATCTGAGCCTCTCCCTAAGAGGAAGAGAGTTGCTAAAGATCCCAATGAGCCAGGAAATGTCACTGGTGATGACATTAGGCCTTCAAAAAGGTAGATAGTTTTAACTTCAAGCTGACCTCAATCCAAGAAATATAAGTCTGAACTGGATTCAAATCTCACTGTATTTGAATCATTGGGTTGGATTGATGTAGTTTTAAATCTAGTGATAGTGTTGCTTAGAGCTCTTATGAGATTCTTGTTGCTTTATGTTCCCTGAGAGATTCAAACAAGTTATGTTATCAGTGATTTTCTTATTTTCTTGACTTCAATTTTATGACAAACAACTTCAATTTTATATATGATCACTCTATAATCCAAAACATGACCAAAGGAACAAAAGATCTACAGACAGCTCTAACCTCCTACATGAAGAACAGTTCGGTTATTTGGCTTGTCCTGTACTTGTTCCGGTTCATTAGCCTCATCTTCTTCTTCACCATCTTCATACAAAACCATAACGACATTCCCATCATCTTCTACTTCGTACTCTACATCACCACCATCAATCTATAGATTCAATATCCTTGTTCTTAAGCTAATTACAAACTCTATTAATTTTCAATATCAATCTTATTACTCACCCCATATCTCACTGTAGAAACGTCTAAATTTCTAAACGGTGAAATTACAACTCAATGGTACATTCATGTGATATTTGATTTTGAACATAATAAGTATCATAACATGGTTGGATTGTGTAAATAGAACAGTAGCATGTCGCTGTCGGTGACATAAGAGACGACATATTATTACTAAATGATAGTAACGATTTCTAGGGGCGTGACGGAAGTTCTTGACCGTTAAGAAATGAACGGAAAAGCGCGAGAGACTCTTCAGGTTTATTAAGAGGAACCAAGTGTCCAGCTCCTCTCACCGTTACGAACGTTAATCCTCCCTCGTACTCCGTTATCCTCCCTCCCACCTACACATAAATCACAATTAAAAATTTAATATATAAATTAAACAGCAAATAATAAAATTATAAAGTTGATCATAACCTGATGATTGTGGAACCAAGAACGCCACTCTGATTTGACTGAAAGACCTAAAGCTTCAACACAATACCGACTTCCAATCACCGGCACTCTCCCGTCGGCGTCTCCACTGTTAGACACTAACTAATATTAAAAAAAAAACAATTATATATCAAAGATAAAAGTATAGAGTACCTATAAACCCATATCTTGAGACCGGCTTTGATAAGCTTACTATAAGTAGGCAACATTGATGAGACCGTGAACTGATAAGTTTGTAATATCGAATCACTGTAATCATAATTAACAATTTTTAACTCGTATACACATGAATTAGAGAACTCTAACCTAATACTTTATATGATAACTTACTTGCAAACTTCCCATTTTGATATATCTCGAGTAATGGCATGAAGAGACGATCGAACATCAACTCTATTGAAGTATACTTCAGCGTAGCTAGAGTAACAAGGATCATATCCTTCAAACCATCTCACTCTCTTATACCAGTCTTTGACAGCTTTAGACTTATAATCTCCTTCACCAAAGAAAGAAGCTCCTGATGAGGCATTAGTCATGCACTTGGGAGCATATATGTTATAAATATCAATCTCTTTGTATTTTGTGAACACTGTTGTCATGGCTACGTTGCATGGTTCCGACCAATTCGAAGACTTGAAGTCACAGTTATGTTTTGCGGTGTTATAAAGTTTGTCGGATATCACTGCATGGCTCCATGCGTATTCTAGTATCCCTTTGTTATCGTACTCGTCGTCCGTTAGTGGGTTTCCCACCTACATTGAAAAAAATAAGAAGTTATGAATTTTTACAATATATAAAATTTTGTGCATTGAATGTCTTATATATATATATATATATAATTTTTAAAAGAAAAATTATAATTATACGATGAAGCCTTTGAGATTAATTATGAAGTCCTTTGGTTTAACTTTGTTACGATCATATATAAGCTCGGCTAGTTGAGGTGCGTAGTGACCTGTAAAAGTGTAAACCCATAACTTTGTCATACTTTATTTACAACATTCTTGAAAAAAAAAAAAAAAATTAATCTCACCGGCATAGCTTTCACCAGCAATGAAGAAATCACGAGACTTATATTGAGGATACCTTGTAAACCAAGCAACCATGAAGTTATATGCATCTTCCGCTGTTGCAAAAACATTTATCACAATTATTTCGTACAATTAATATTTCACCATCCCACTTAGTTTAGACTAGATGATTTTATTTTTGTAATAAATTTAAATGATAAATTTTGGAAGAATAGGTTACGACTTGTGAATTTACTTACCAACGAAACTGTCGTTGAGGTTCACCAAATCAGAAGATGAGTTCGTGTAAGAAAACCCTACTCCAACTGGTGATTCTAAAAACAACATATTCGCTTCTGCATTTTTTGTTATCAAAGCATTCGTGAACTTAAATACCAAAATTAGCTTACTCATTGGTTTAATAAAGTTTTATAACTAGATTTAGATAACACGAAGGAAAAAAACCTTGGACCCAAGAGTATTGATTGAATCTAAGGCTTGTTCCATTTTCAACAACACGAAAAGGTCCTAGTTCAGATGCTGCTCCATATCCAATAGATGAACATCCAGGACCTGCAGCAATATCATTATTATAAATATGAAAAAAAGTGAGAGAACCCTAATATATATATAATGAAGTGATTTGATTACCTCCATTGAGCCAGAGAACTAAAGGTCTTGTTGAAGAATCAGACAAGGCTTCAAAGAACCAGTAGAAGAGTGACCTTGTATTTTCTTGGTTCACATTGACATAACCTGAGAAGTGAGAGATCTTTGGATTCAATGGCTGTTCGGGAAGATTTACAACTTTGTCTGAACTTTGTGCTTCAATGTTATAATCTTGTTGATGTAATGATAATAATAATAGTGAGATGATTAGCAGATAATTTATTTTTTCCATTGGAGGAGCCAAATATATATCATGTAAGTTTTGGTTTTGCCTTTGTCTATCGTCCGTATTGTGTGTGTATAAATAGTGAATGATGATTTATTGAAGTAGAGTATGTGACCACAAATGTTAAGGATAAGTTTTTACAATTTTTTTATTTATTTTGTGTCAAGATTATAATCGATGAAAGATGAACGTGGAGTTCTGAGTTGTGGAATTATTCATTTGATATTTGGTATTATAAATTTGTTTCGTATTAATTATTATAGATGCTCTAGAAGGTGTTTGAGATGGTCTTGTTGTGCCAAGTGTTTAACCCCACTAGTTATGATGTGATTAGCCCTTAACTCACTAACTAAGAGGCAAAGTCAATAATGAGATCCACATCTACAGTTCTATACGAGGCTTAGCCATTGATGGAGACATTTTCATCTTTTGTTGTGTAATAGAAAATATCAAGAATTATTTATTATTTATATTTATATATTTATATTCATTAGTTTCAAGAGCAGCGTCAAGATTCTGTGATTGTTGACATGTGAGATTAATTAAGTCGGAGGAGTAAGCAATAAATGGGCCGAGAATTGGCACAAAGGTCAGATATCGGACGTTAAGATGGGCTTATATTGGGCCAGAGATAATTCCTCATAACGTCTTTTTCCGTATTAACTTTGGGACTAGTCATGTTTACACAAAGGCTTTACAAAGGACAGATGAAAAAAATCACTTTCACTATAATAACAATTTATAATTATTTATTAGAATAATGAATATTCAGGGCATTTCTTGGAAATAACAATTAAAGCGTTAATTTCTCCTTAATTTTAACAAGTACATTCACAGTAGCAGTGAAACTAAAATACTTTTATGTTATGGGCCCAAAACTAAAATTAACAAAAATATTGGGGCATAAAACGAAAGAACTCTGAAACATAGTACAGAGACAAGGGACAGAAGAGGAACGGACGGATTGATATGGGCAAAAGATAAACAAAACAAAAATCATTACTATTATTCTTACTCGCCATAATTTGTAGGGGACCCTTTCTGATAAATTTATAGCCTTGTCTTATTTTTGTATTTATTATATATATTTTAAAATATGGTAATTAAAATATTTTAAGAAGACACCATTGAGTATCTAATATGATAAACTAAGTAGTAGTGATAATCATATTTATAGATATAACGAAAGTGGTAATTAATAAAATTAAATATAGGAACGCAGGTCAAGGAGTTCTTTGTATTATTCTGACCATTAGATGTCTTAGGAGACTGTGATTTTCCCGCACGCCCACAAAGTTTCTATTCCCCACAAATCTCTCAGACTTTTGTTTACTTAATTTTATAAATGACTTTAAAAAGATTCGATCTCTTTACTAGTTTACTTCATTTTAAAGAAACATATAAGCTATTGAATAATACTAGTAATGAACTCGCCCTAAGCTTTTGCTTTTAAGGAGAAGAAGCAACTTATTCTAAAGTAAACATGAAAACTTGAAACTAAAACACGTCGTGGTCCGGAGATTATTAAGTTATGTTAAGAAAATATAGTGTAGAGAGACATGATTTGTTTTTGAAATTTGAACTTTAAATGTTTTGCCCTAGATTTGAGGAATTCCATTTACCAAGATTCTCTTAATTTGCTCGAACTTGGTCTATTCACCAATCACTGAATAATTATGTTTAGCTACGAAGCCTAGTCAAGTTAGATTATATTATGAACTACAAAAATGTTACGTTTATAATCAATTATGGATAAAAAATATCTAAATATAAGTTATATGAAAAATACATTTAACATGAGAAAAAAAAATTTAAAAACTCGAGAATCGAGTATTTATATTTGACATGTTGACTTAGGTTTCCCTTAGAACCAAATAAAACTCCTACTAGTTTAGAAAGAGGACTACAGCCGGGCAACAAGGTCAGGTGTTCGGGCAGATTGGTCTATGAATATCGAAACGTTGACGTCATCAAGTTGACAAGTTCACTCATTTCGGGTAATGGCACCGTCACGATCCTTCACAAAAGGTCTAATTGGGCTGCGGCCCACGAAGATTATCATCTACTTATTTATTATTATTTTATTTTTTCTTCGCCTTAAAACCTCTCATTTACTTGATAGTTGATACCTTCTTCATCACCTCACCGTTTCTTAGGTCTCTCTCTCTTCTGAGATGGAAGAGACAGAAAAGATCTTATGTATGAAAAACTCAAGGCAGAAGTTTCTTCAAGGTAACATGCATACCATATATATATATATGTATGATCTATGCACAATGCAAAGAGTTAGGGTTTTGTCTTTTCGAAGTCATTTTTGTGTTTGTTCATCATTGATATCTTAATGATGTAGAGCATATAAGTAAGATAGATCACTGAATTATTATTTAATACATATGCTTGTGAATCTTTAGCATCTTTGCCTATGCATATAAGTGTATATACATATAGACAATAATAATGTATACATGCATACCAACATATATATATATATATATATATATCAGTACACACACAAACTATACATTTAGAATCACTGAATCACATATATACATAATACACTCATATAGTTGTTAAGGACTAAGGAGTAACAGGTTCTTTTATGTGTGTGCAGGCAATAACAAAAACATAAACCCAATGATGCATAGAGATGATTGGATCCGTTGTGTTGTGACATTGATTTCTTCTTCATCTCTCCAATTTCATTAGTAAACTGGTGTTATCCTATCTGAGCTTTTAGTCCACCATTTTTTTTTTGTTTTTTTCATTTGATGCATTAAATAATTCTTTTTTCTTGACCTTGTAAGGCCTTTTCTTGACCTTGTAAGACCTCATCTCTTTTTAAGTGTCTCCATTTTCTATCTTTCTATATATTCTATTCTATCTTTTCCCTATATAGAATAGGTCTCTATCTTTCCTTTTATTCATCCAAGTCATCTTCTCCTACCTTGTCTATCCCTCCAGAGCTAATCTTTACAGTTTTTGTTGTTGTTGTTCGTCATTGATGTAAATAAAGACTTTGAAGTTTGTTATTATTGAAGTGTTGTTGTTGTGTTGTGTAACGTAATTGTAATAAAATAAAAGAAGGTTAAAAAAAGTATCGCTATCAAGAGGAACTGGCAAAATGCAATGAATAAGGAAACGGGCAAAAAGAATTATGCCTTGCCTTTACTCTTATCTTTTAAAGCTTTGGACAGTAACTGAACGTACTTTTGTGTTTATGTGTTATGTTTGTTTGGGTCTGAATCTGACCCCAAAGGCCAAAGTTAAACCAGAGAAACTCTCTTATTAAATATTCTTTCAGAATCATTTATTGCATCTTTTTTTACCCACACTCGTGACTATTTCTCACTTTTTGTACTAGTATTTTTCACCATTCTTCAACTTTTACAAATAATATTTGTTCTAAATGTATGGTTAAACCAGTTGAGTGATGGGTGAGAAGTTTTAGGCTTTGAGATACATTTTACCATTCCTCATAAATACAGGTCATGTGAGGGCTTATGATCAGTCCCATATATTATCATAATTGTGAATATTATCTCTCATTTTCGAGTATAGTAACAACATATACAGTTGATTTGTTGCTTTCATTTCAAATCAACTACTCTGTATATATTTACTTATTCTATTTATTGGTGATTTGAGATATCAGTTTCAGAGTTTACAATTTTTAATCTAAAATATCCAATATAATATTCATAAATAAGTAATATTCCCTTTTTTTTTTCTTAGAGAAATCAATTTGTTTTCATTTCAGCTGGATTTGTAAGTTTGTATGATTAGAGAGATATAACAAAAAGGACATTAGATAAGAGTCACATGATGGCTGCATTTACCTAACCTATCTCATTCACATTTTTATTTGGCTCACTCTAGTATTAGGGTTTTGGGAGAAATGCGTTGTCCAATTTTTAGTTGATTCTTCTCAAATTAGAGTAGTGGGACGGTGGAGATATTGAATTACTAAAAGTCTTTGGTCAAAATCTATTCCCAATATCAATGCCATATTTTTGTTTTAATCATTACAACCTTCGACTTTTAAGACTATTTCAATTCAACAAAGAATTGGATTATGTCAAATAATTACATTTTTTATTTAGGTTTTATAATGTTTCATATAATGTTATGGTGGTGGTACGTTTCTATCACGAAATGATTATGTCTGCAACTGGACGATTGAAATTGAAAATAAATAAAAGGGCTTGCAATCCAAGGCACCAAACAAACATAGCATTAAAATGTTTTGGATTTTTTTGGTAGACATAAAATGATTTTTTTTAGTTCTGGGTTGGGTATATCGTTATTATAAAACCCCTCTATTAAAAAACATTTTTAATAGTTTTGATTCCCTTTTTTTTTTCAACAAATAAAATATTTTTTAATTTTTGTTAATTTGTCGGCAAGAAATACAAATAAATACCTTAAAATGATTAAAAAAAATCAAACTAATTATCCAGAATTTGTTGAACAAAAAAATATATTCAGAATTTACATACACATAAATTATAGTTTCCATAATTTTCACTAGAGACATGAATTTAAACACACATAAATTCTAGTTTCCATAATGAACCATGATAATCATCGTACCACCAATATATGTAAACACACACATATAAAATGTGTACATAAATTCGAAGAGACATGAATAAGAAGGATGGGACATGATGTTGAAACTTTATACTAAGAATGAACATCTTAACATGGCTCACTCATCAACTCTTTCTACTCTCTTCTTCTTATTATTATTTATCTCCCCACTTTTTACTGTTTTTTTCTTAACCCTTTTTCATCTAATTACCACTTTGTTTGCAAATAACGTTAATAATAAAAAAAACTAACATGTTTTTAACATTTTAACATTTTTTTTTAATCATATCATCATGATTCATGATATTATCATGTTTACATTTATTCTAACTTGCTCAATCCTTAAAACGACATATTTTGGGCCATCTGTTTTTTTGGGTCAATTGGGCCATCTGTTACACTTTCAGTTTTCTTCTGTGAAACATGCCTCTCGGCCCAATTATTATTCCTTCTTAAAGGAGTTAAAAACGCAGTCGTATTGAACTACTCACGAATTTTCCATTCTTCTTCGTAGTCGGCTTATAGCATAAATTGGTTTGTTTCCTTTTATTGCTGCTCCATTTACAGAATCTGCTTTGTTAAGATTTCTTCTTTGGCACCCAAATCATCCAAATCCGTAATCTTGTTTTTACCTTGGGAAAATCAATAATCCATCGCTCTGTTATCTTCAGTTCTAGGGCGAACGCCGATCACATCCCTAGCATATCTTCCTCAAATCGAAGAGGATAGTAAGAAATCACCGTAATCTTAGGTTTTCAGGGGTGAATCGTGTAATTGGGTATTCTAGGGTTTAGCTCAAGAACATGTTTTTCTCTGGCGATCCATCTACTCGGAAGCGAGTTGATTTAGGTGGTCGGAGCACCAAGGAGAGAGATGCTCGGAAGCTTCTTGAGCAGACTAGAATGGAAAGAAATCGAAGGTTGCTTCAGAAGCAGCAGAACTCAGCTGCCCTCAAAATTCAGGTACCCGTTTTATCCAATTCATCTACAGCCTTCTAATCAACATTTTTCTAGACATTTTTAACAGTAGAATAAACTCTAGGAAGTTAGCCTTTAAATATCGAGACTTTGTGTGTTTTCTAAGCAATGTTGAACAAACATACTGAGTTCTTTTGCAAAAAAACAAAGGTTTCATTCTGACAGAATCTTGATGCTCTGAGGTTTAATTAGATAGTGATTCGAAGTTTTCCTTTCTGGTTGCTGCTTCTGAATATCTTTTATACTCTTTAGATTTGACCTTTTGAACAAATTTATCCGGTTACTTCATGGGGGGTTTTGTGTGGGTAATAGGAATTAACCATTGCAATACGTTGTTTGTTTTCATATCTGGAAAAACACATTTGTTTGGCCGAAGTATAAGTCTTTTCAACCGTTAATACTCCTTGTGGTGGGGAATGTGCTAACTAGTTTTTGGCTATAGAAATTCTTTAGAGGTAGAAGATCAATGGCCATTGAGCGCTCGAAGGTGCGGCATGATTTCTGTGAAACCTATGGAACTAACTGCCAGAATGTAGATAGGTAAATTTCTTTGGTTAGTTACGTTTTGCTACATTTTGAATTTTTGGGGCCTTAAAATGGTTCTGCGGTGACATATTTGTCTATTTACCTTTTTGATTATTTTTTCTGCACTCAGACATTGCTTTGAGCCAGGTTCAAGTTTCCTCCGGCAGTTTCTGTTCTTTTTCAAGGCACAAAACTCGAAAGATTTTGTGATACTTGTGGAAACTTGTCGTCTACTGCAGAATTTCGTTCACAGCAGTGGTATTTCCTATATCTATGCATGTTTCTTTTGTTGAAACTTTTATTCAGTTCCTTCATGGGTTGATCAGAGTGCTTTTCCTTTCTGGGTAACTCTTATGTAAGAGGAAGTATGTTCAAATTCTTCATTTTGCTTAATCAATTATTGATAGATTTTGTACTCTTGTTTAATATATGTATCTTATGAGCAGTAAAATTAAAATATTTTATGAGGATTGTGCTGTTCACCACAAATTTAGTTTTTTACTCCAGGAACAACCTATTCTCTAGTTTCTTCCATATAATGACTGGGATCTTGCTTCCTTATATTACAAGTTCGCATGATATGACAGGTGACATTGTCGGCCTTTTTTCTGGCTCGGACTATTCCTCTCAGCATAGTATGGTGGACTTTAGAGTAAAGAAACTTGCATTTACCTGCATCGAGGCTATACATCAGAACAGGTTATATATATATATATATAACCTTTTTTTCATCTCTCATTTTGTAGACCATATCTTTTTTTTTTGGTTCAACTGTAGAGCATATCCAAGCAATAGCCTCCTTGTATCAAACTGTGATCAACTGCCATTTTCTTTTCAGTTCTATTATTGACATATTCAGTTTTGCATCCTTCTGATATGAATCATCAGGAACCGTTTAAGGGATCAGTTCTTAGTTACTCCTGAAGAAGCTAGTGTTTCAACAGCTATCTTGATGGAGGCAATGTCTTTATTGCTAGATCCTAAGTTGCCTTGGGTTTGCAAAATTGTTAGTTACCTACAAAAAAGAAACATCTTTAACCTGGCCCGAGAAATTATCAATACGGTTAAGGTATTCATCAACCCCATGATTATGCCCCACCTCCTAATTCTTCTGATTTACAGCACATATTTTGGATTGCTGTTCCATAATTGGCAACCTATCCTTTTGAAGCAACTATTGTGTGTTTCAGGAAAGCCCAAAAAGTCAGACTACGACTGGCAGCATCCTTTCATTAGAAAGAGTATTGATACTGATAGTAGCACATGTTGGCCGTGAGCCATGCTGCTGCCCTCTTGTTGATCCACGTTGGAGTTTCTCTTCTATGATCCTCACAATACCTTTGATATGGCAGCACTTTCCAAAGTTGAAAGTGGTTGGTTCCTTAGCTCTTGCTTTTTTTAGTTCCGACATACGCCAAACGAAATATATGCAGTATCATTGAGACAAATTCATAGCTTTAGTTTTTTTACTAGTGCATGTTTGACCCTGAGCTAAAAATATTATCTTAACCATCTATTTAAATTTTGGCAAACTCATAGTTCCATTTTCCAGGTCTTTGCCAACCCAAGTCTAAGTCAACACTATATCCACCAGATGGCTTTCGGTATTCAAAAGGATACCTATGTTCTCCCAGTGGATACTAGCCCAGAGTTCCCTAGTTATGCTTGCCTTCTTGGTAATACATTGGAAACTGCGAATGTGGTGTTGTCCCAGCCCGAATGTTCATTGGACACAGTAGGTTCCTCTTTCAGTCATTTCGTGTCTTTTTGTGTGTTTTATGTTTGCTATTGTGGATTTGGTATTTTAGTCGCATGGTTACTTGTTTTTTCGGAATCTGTCTGTGATATGCACTTTGTGGTGTTCATGTAGACTAGATTTGCAAAGGCATTGTGCTCAATTATTAACATCCGTATATTTGGTGAAAAAAGGTTTATGGTTTGGCTACATGTGATAGTACCTCATAAATATTAAGTTCTAAGGTAGTGGTGCTAAAATAATTGATCATTTGATATTTGCTCCTATATCGTTGTTATAAGCTTGGGAAAAGTTTTTTTCCCTTTATTGCTGAAGATCCACGAGTTATGTGCTTTGTATTTCCACATTTTAGGGGGGTGGTTAAATGTTTGCATTTTAAGGAAAAAACTATTCATTTGGATAATGTTTAAAAATGTTGCAGATAATATTTTCTGAAAAAATTGTGCTCCCAGTACTGGTTCACTCTAATGTTGCTTTTGCTTTCTTTATTTTGACCAGGCAATTGACATTGCATCAGTTGCAACTTTTTTATTGGAGACGCTACCTCCCGTGAAATCATCAGAAAGAGAAAGCAGAAAGAGTATGACATTTTCTTCTTGCTGTATTATATTCATACATTGTTTTGTTATCCTAAGGTCTAAGGATTCATTGTGCATTCTGCTCGCATTAGTTCTTCATTAATTTGATCTTAATCTGAAAGAGACGTACTTTTATCGTGGTTCAGGCTCTTCTGATGAGGATGATATGCTGATTGACGATGTACCAGAACTGGTCATAGATAAGACTCTGGAGCAGCAGATAACCAATGCTGTAGACTCACGTTTTCTTCTACAGCTAGTATGTACCTATTCCCTGTCATTGAAATTACATGAAATGCTATTTCTTCTCTTTGACTCTTTAATTCTAATCTAAGATCTGTGCCTCCTCTGGATCAAATGATTATATTTAATCTAAACTGTGTCATCCATGCAGACAAATGTTTTGTTCCATCAAGTTTCCCTTAGTACGAAGTCATATGACGAAGATAAAGAAGCATTGGCTATTGGTACAGCCAGTTCTTTTCTGTATGCAGCATTTAACACTCTCCCTCTTGAGCGAATCATGACAATTTTGGCCTATAGAACCGAGCTTGTAGCTGTGTTGTGGAATTATATGAAACGATGCCATGAGAACCAGAAGTGGTCATCCATGCCTAAACTTCTTGCTTACCTTCCAGGAGATGCTCCGGGTTGGCTATTACCTCTGGTTGTTTTTTGCCCTGTTTATAAGTAAGGTTTCCTTGATTTAACGGTAAATTTTCTGTAGTATAACTTCAAAGTCACTCTCTCTCATGACTATAGGTAAATTTTAGCGTTGTGAGGGTGGTGTAATACTTAAATCTAATTTAAAAATGTCATTGATGATCAGGCACATGCTTATGATAGTCGACAACGAGGAGTTCTACGAACGAGAGAAACCATTGTCGTTACAAGATATCAGGTTGCTCATCATTATTCTTAAGCAGGTAAGTGTTTTGCGTCTTTTGATGAATTTTGTTAAACATTCTTACAATATTGATATGAATAGTTTTAGGAGATATGATTAAAGATTCTTACATAAAATGACTTATTAGATAACCGAAAGCAGATGCTATTAAATACTATTCGAATTTGATGATGCATTTAGCCTTGACCTTAAACTGCTATCTGTAACACACCATCATAATTAGCTCGATTGGCTTTGCTTTTTCATATGCTACTTTGTGGCCGTGGTTGTTCAGATTCTGTTGGGCTCAAATAGCATCTTATTTGGGATGCCTCTAATATCCATTTATTTTTGTGTATGGTCGCTCTTTTTTGTCCAGGCTTTATGGCAGTTACTATGGGTAAATCCACTAACGCAACCTAACACTGGGAAATCTGTCTCCAATGATCTCTCGAAGAAGAACCCTGTTGACTTGATTCAGAACAGGGTTGGGGTTGTAGTCTCTGAGTTACTTTCACAGGTTTGTGCTGCAGATAAGCTAAGCTAATACAACTTCACTGATAGTGGCTATTTTGACTCTCTAAGTCGGTATAATTTGTCAAAGATCATTGTTCATTTTATTTTCCTTGTTGATGAAATCTTTCTGCAGTTGCAAGATTGGAACAACCGGAAAGAATTCACCTCCTCAAGTGACTTCCAAGCTGATACAGTCAATGAATATTTCATCTCTCAGGTGACTACTATACTGCAATTTCGTTTAATGTTTGTGCCATGCCAACACCATCAAGGTTTCGTATCATTTTTAATAGTTTTGTTTTAGTTGTTCCCTACCATTGCTGATATTTTTCCCTTTCTCCAGGCCATATTGGAAGGTACGAGAGCCAACTACATACTGATGCAAGCTCCTTTCCTGATTCCGTTTACAAGCAGAGTCAAAATATTCACAGTGAGTGACTATTAGGATATGTATATGAATATATCTGGTGAATGGTTTTCATTTGTTCACTAGGAGAGCTCATTAACATATACTTGTATTTGTAATCTGAGTAAATGGAAAATATTGTATAAACCTCTTCACTGATTAGTTTTCTGCGACTGCATATACTCGCTGGTCATTTTGTAGACACAATTAGCAAAGGCAAGGCAGAGTCATGGATCACAAGATATTTTTGCTCGAAATCGGTTCAGAATACGAAGAGATCATATTTTGGAAGATGCTTACAATCAAATGAGTGCCTTGTCTGAGGATGATCTCCGAGGATCGGTAAGTTCTATCACTTACCTGGTCTCTGTCTTCAAGCAATTGCTTAGTTCACATTTGAAGCATATGCATACTTTTCCGTTCCTGTGTTTCTGATTTGGTGTTCCGTTGCAATATTACTGGCTGTAGATTCGTGTGACATTTGTCAATGAACTCGGAGTTGAGGAAGCTGGTATTGATGGTGGTGGCATTTTCAAAGACTTCATGGAGAAAATTACTCGAGCAGCCTTTGATGTGCAATATGGGTTGTTTAAGGTCGTCTATCTACTTTTACTTAGGTTTTTGTGTATTCATTATTTACCACACTCCATCAAGTTTGCATTGTCTTTTTGTTTTTAAATCATGTACATGCTTTATTTCAGGAGACCGCTGATCACATGCTTTATCCTAATCCTGGATCAGGAATGATACATGAACAGCATCTCCAGTTCTTTCATTTTCTTGGCAGTCTTCTCGCAAAAGTATGGTATTTGATTG
>KE156762.1:81588-103339 GCA_000411055.1 Leavenworthia alabamica
GAGAAAATTACTCGAGCAGCCTTTGATGTGCAATATGGGTTGTTTAAGGTCGTCTATCTACTTTTACTTAGGTTTTTGTGTATTCATTATTTACCACACTCCATCAAGTTTGCATTGTCTTTTTGTTTTTAAATCATGTACATGCTTTATTTCAGGAGACCGCTGATCACATGCTTTATCCTAATCCTGGATCAGGAATGATACATGAACAGCATCTCCAGTTCTTTCATTTTCTTGGCAGTCTTCTCGCAAAAGTATGGTATTTGATTGGTGGACTTAGCGAAACACTTATAAGTTACCAATCTTTCTTCCTTAAAAATTATAGTTCACTGGAAGCAAACCATCATGCTTGCAGTGTACGGCATGTTTGCTTTTGAATACATTACTGGTTCCTGTCGCCATGTTTTCATAGAAATAGAACTAGTAGGGTTATAATTGTCTTGACTTTTTTGTTCATTTTTTCCCGTCTTTTCTGTTTACTTTATTGAAGTTGATTTTCATCTTGATGCAGGCGATGTTTGAAGGGATTCTAGTTGATATACCATTTGCAACGTTTTTCCTCAGCAAACTGAAACGAAAGTACTGTAAATTTGATTTCTAGCCTCAAGTTCATGTCGTTTCATTGTTTAATAGTCCTGCATAGACCTTCTAAACATGTTGTAAAACTTATATTGTCCTTTGGCTAGGTACAACTATTTAAACGATTTGCCTTCTCTAGATCCGGAGTTGTATAGGCACCTTATATTTCTGAAGGTTAGTTTTGCTGAACTTTCTATTTTTCTGTTGCTTTGTGGAATTGGGAGATAGCTAGCTACCTACAAGGATTTTGGCTATTTTTTAGCTTTATCCACCTGTTATGTATTTCAATTACATTATGATACTTGCAGCGTTATAAGGGTGATATCTCAGAGTTGGAGCTTTACTTTGTTATTTTGAATAATGAATATGGAGAGAGGACAGAGGAAGAGTTACTTCCAGGTGGAAATGACATGCGTGTAACAAATGAGAATGTTATAACCTTCATTCATCTGGTTTCCAATCATCGGTTGAATTTTCAGGTACTTGGGAACCACATAGCTCATTTATCTTGTATTCTTGGCTCACCCTGTACAATTAACAGCTTTTGATATCATCTCAATTTTTTGGTTGCAGATACGCCAGCAGAGTTCTCATTTCTTGAGGGGGTTTCAGCAACTCATTCCTAAAGATTGGATCGACATGTTCAATGAACATGAGCTTCAGGTGGGATTAAGTAATTATGCTCTAGATGCTTAAACTTTGTCAGTTGTTTCCTCATGGAGCATGAAGAGATGAATTTTACCTTTGTGCTCTTTTGGTTGCAGGTTCTCATATCTGGTTCAGTTGATAGCTTGGATATTGATGACTTGCGAAACAACACTAATTATGCTGGAGGCTACCACTCGGTGAGTGGTTCTTCGCTGTCAGCCAAAAGGCTATAGTGAATTAGCATAGCGTCGCTTTTGGAACATTGTTATACGATTACATCTCTATATTTCTTGACAGGGACATTATGTGATCGATATGTTTTGGGAAGTTATGAAAAGTTTCTCAAGTGAAAACCAGAAGAAGTTCTTAAAGTACGATCACTTCACAGTTACTGCAGTCTATGTACCCAAAGATTACAAGAGTCTATTTATTTTGTTTAACGGAACTGAGAGGTAACCTCTATCATCTTCAATTTCAGGTTTGTGACGGGTTGTTCACGAGGACCACTGCTCGGTTTCAAATACTTGGAACCTGCATTCTGCATACAGAGGTAACTTACACAAACTCACAATCGTATTTGACTTTTGAGGGGATTAGGACTGTAACACCATCATAAAAGATCCATACTCGTTTGAAATTTGTTATAGGGCTGCAGGTAGCGCTAGTAATGAATCAGTTGATAGACTGCCAACATCAGCCACTTGTATGAACCTTCTTAAGCTTCCGCCTTATCAAAGGTTTGTCACCTCATAAACACAAATCTCTTTGGTTTTGCTCAGTTAAGAGACTTGGCTTCTGTTCTGGCACTTGATGCTGTAATTGGAGAAAGCAAATTTAACATCTCTTGTCAATGATGCAGCAAAGAGCTACTGGAGACCAAATTGATGTACGCCATAAGCGCAGATGCGGGTTTTGATCTAAGTTGAAAATAGCTTCGTGGCTCAAAGACAGACTTCCATGCCCCCTCAGATTGACCCTGGTTTCATCCTTTTTTCTTGCGTTCGCTGCTATGGTCCAAACCCTGTTACTGTAGACTGACGAAGGCTGAAGAACTCTAAAGCATCTAAGAGATGGATCTAAAGGGTAACATGTGTAGTGGAGATTTGTCATATTAACTAATGGGTTTAATTTGTACCTCTTACGCGATTGCTGTAAATTATTTGCTTATTGCATATGTTCTTTTGCTTATTACACAGTTTATATTCATTAAAAAAATAAAAAGCTTTAATTTACGAAAATGTCCAAAGCTATCAATCAGGTTAGGAACTACTTTTAAGACGAAAATTAATCCGACACGTGTTTGCACGTCCCAAACCTAACGTTCTGGTCTTCTCTGTTAATAATAATAATAAAAGATCTGGACCGTCCATCTATAGTTTGACTTGAGTAGATAGAATAGAAAAAGAGGGCGAGAGGTAGAGATGAGTGGAGATCTAAAATGGAGGAAGCCAAGGGACCTGTGAAACATGTACTCCTTGCTAAGTTCAAAGATGATGTAAGTCCAGAGAAAGTCGAAGAACTTATCAAGGATTACGCCAACCTCGTCAATCTCATCGAACCTATGAAAGCTTTTCACTGGTAAGTCATGCTTCAATATTTAACTGTCCTGTGAGAACGAACAATTAAGATCGGAACTGTTTCTTAAGGTTTGTTATGTATAAAAAGACATTATCAATCATCTGACTTAGTAGTAATTGATTGAGTTAATAAGCTCCTAACTAGGAGATAATCTGTACTGAAATTGCACAGTTGCATTGATAGGTCTTCTAATCCAACTTAAAAAATGAAGATCTGATTTCATTCTCTTGGTATAATTAATTATAGGGGAAAAGATGTGAGCATTGAGAATCTTCATCAAGGTTTCACACACATATTTGAATCCACATTTGAGAGCAAAGAAGGTGTAGCAGAGTACATTTCTCATCCTGTTCATGTTGAATTTGCCACCATGTTCCTAAACAGCTTGGATAAAGTCTTGGTTATAGACTACAAGCCTACCCTTGTTCATCTCTAATTATGTTTCCATCACCACCTTTCTCTTTATCTTTTTTTCTAGGCTTTGCCTGCCTGTTGTGACCAATCATGTTGAAATAAAGTTTACTCTTGATGTGTAAACAATCATGAGTTTTACTTGATAATGAAGACTGATTTCGAATATATATTTACATTTTTATTATGTTTTATCAGTTTATGGTCTTTCTTGTATTGAATAATTAGAGTTATTAGCCTTTGTAAGTGTTTAATGTAATCGTCTTATGAATATAAAAGGGGGATTGAATCAAAGCCCTTTCTTATATCATGTTTGAGATGACAAGAACAATACCACAAATATTCTGAAAATCATCACTCTCCTTCATAGCTCAAGGATCAACTTTCAAATTTAGGAGCAAACCGAAATCAGAATTCAGAACACCGAACAGAATCGTAAAAGTGAAAATCATATCGAACCTGATTAAATCACATTTGGTTCTTTCAGCCTATCAAATTATTACTATAGTCGGGCCTAACCCGGAACTGAAAAAAGATTAACGAATAAAAAGAGTGGTACAAGTATCTTCTTTCAGCTCATCCCGTATCCACCAGAAATAAATAAAATCAAAGTTTCAGCCAAAATCAGATAACTAAACCAAATGTAACCGGAACCAAACCCGGTTAAGGTCTCGATTTGGCTTGTCTTAAGCTGCTTTCCATCGTTCACCCTCGACCCATATCGCCTAGTATAAAGATCAACACATACCAAAAATAATTAAAACCAACAAAAAAAACAAGAAATTCAAAGACTTAAACAGAACCGTGATGTACCTGTGGGAAACTACATGTGAATGGGCTTGTCATAGGTAGCCATGGCAGCTTCCTTTATAGCTTCACTCATAGTGGGATGAGCATGACAGACTCGAGCTATGTCTTCACTCGATGCATCATAGTTGATAGCTAGAACCGCCTCATGGATCAATTCTCCTGCGTTTGGTGACATAATGTGAACTCCCAATATCTTGTCTGTCTCTTTATCAGCCAAAATCTTGACCATTCCCTCTGCTGTGTCTATGGCCTTGGCTCTGCTATTGGCCATGAACGGGAATTTCCCAACGTTGTAGCTGACACCTTCTTTCTTCAGCTGCTCCTCGGTTTTACCAACTGAGGCAACTTCAGGGTAAGTGTAGACAACGCCAGGGACCTTGTCGTAATCCACATGGCCGTGTTTGCCTGCTATAAACTCAACACATGCGACACCATCTTCTTCGGCTTTGTGAGCCAGCATTGGTCCTGGAATCACATCTCCAATTGCGTAAACACCTGAAACATTTGTCGAGAATCTCTCATTCACCAGAATTCTCCCGCCTTTGTCTGTTTCAACTCCGATTTTCTCAAGATCAAGTCCAGATGTGAACGGAGTTCTACCAGCTGAGACAAGGACAACATCAGCTTCTAGAGTGGTCTGGTTTCCACCTTCTGCGGGTTCCACTATAAGTTTCACACCATCTCCAGATGAATCTACGCCAACTACTTTAGTCTTGAGCATGAATTTCATCTTTTGCTTCTCTAGTGAACGCTGAAACTGCTTGCGGATTTCACCATCCATTGTTGGAACGATATCCGATGCAAACTCAACAACTGTGACCTCTGATCCAAGCCGTCCCCATACAGAACCCATCTCGAGTCCAATATATCCAGCGCCAATGACAATGAGTTTCTTTGGTATTTCTGTCAGAGACAGTGCCCCGGTTGAAGAGACAATCTTCTTTTCGTCGATGGTGATGCCAGGCAAAGACTTGACATCTGAGCCAGTAGCAACTATGATATGTTTGCCTTTAACAACAGTGTTTTCTCCATCAATTGTTTCCACAGAGACTTCAGACGGAGACAAAAACTTACCGTAGCCCTTAACATAGTTTACCTTGTTCTTCTTGAACAGACCTTCAATTCCACGGGTGAGATTCTTGACGGCTGTGTCTTTCTGAGCCAACATAGCAGGAAGATCTACTTCAACTGAAGATACCTTAACACCATGGTTAGCAAAAACATGCTTTGCTTCATGGTACATGTGTGAAGAGTGAAGAAGGGCCTAATAATACAATAAAAGCCATATAAGTGGTTCTGATAAAATGCGAGTTTCATAGAAAATTATGTCGAATCATGATTAATCAAAGCTTAAGCAGAGTGAGGAAGAGCATGATACATACAATCAGAAAACGCAAAAGATCTATCGCATGTATTGTCTATGAAAATGCTGAGTTCAATTTAACAATTGCTTTTGAATTATCTTACACAACGAACCAAGAGAGGATTATGATGATCCAGCATATGCAAATTTGTTAAGAGATACAAAAATTATCTAAGGAAAATAGTTCAATTTCCGTGGAATCAAGCACAAAATTGAGGTATACAGAGAAAACGAGCTCAAACAGATCTGATAAATGAATTAAGTATCATCACACAATCAGTTTTCTTAAACCCTCAGATCGAATCTCAATTAGTTATCAACGACAAAATTTCAAAGGAGACGATTCGAGGAAATCGAAAAAAGAAGTTTCCGAATTCACCTTAGAAGGAATACAACCGACGTTAAGACAAGTACCACCGAGAGCGCCGCGCTTTNATTGCCGCCACGTAACCTCCAGGGCCTCCACCGATGATGACAACGTCGTTTTCATCGGATCCAGAAGAAGCGAAGCCGCGAGTGAGGGAGAAACATAATCTGAGAGCATCAGTTGGAGAACTGGAGATGTTTCTGGTGAGGAGGTACGCTTTTCTCCTAGCTAAGGTCGCCATCGCCATCGTCGTTGTTTTTTTCCTTCCGTCCAAATTTCTTAATAATGAGAGAGATAGAGAAGAGAGACTTTGGTTCTTTGAAGAGTCGAATAAAGACGGTGACGGAATCGGAATACTAGAAAAGGCATCGTTGCTTTTTCTTTTATTTATTTATTTATTTATTTTCGTTAATCCATAATTAATAAAACATTTTAACAGAGTGCTTTAAAAATTGGTTTAACTTTATGACTTGGATTCCTCTAATCTTAATCAGTGTTTGTACACAAGTACTCAATAATCCTAGTGGAGAAATAGCCAAAACAAACACATCAAAAAATGGCTACAACACTTATGAATATTTAAACAACAATTACAACTTCTTCATCTTCTCCTCTTTTTGCCTCCTTTTATCTCAGTCTTGGGAGGGTTGTCTCAAAAAAACCAATCTCTGTTTTGCTATATAATATACACATTATCCTCCTCAAGACCACATCTCAAAACAATTCTTTAGTTAGCCTTCTAACATTGCTTGTAACCGAGCTCTAGCTTCATCTGAAACACAGAACCTTATTCTTCTCTTTTGAGGAGCTGGGGATGATGATGTGAAGCAAATCACCACCACTGTAACATTATCTGATGAGTCAAGCCTTAAAGCTTCCCTTCCAACTTCCATAGCACACCTTCTCGGGTCACCATGTCTCCTGAGTCCTTGCCTTGCGAAAGTAACAGCATACTGACTTGTCATCACATCCCATACACCATCACATCCCATAATCAAGAACTCGTCTTCTTCCGTAAGAATCATTTGTTGAATGTCAGGGTCTGAGATCAAAGGTGAGAAAGATACACCAAGAGGTGAGAATCTCTTTACTGACCAATCTCCAAGAGCTCTTGTAACAGCAAGGTCACCGTAAAGATACTCGCCTTCAAAGTAACCACCTAAATCCTCAACCCGTCTTCGTTCTGGCTCAAATGAAGATTTGTGATCAAATGACATATCAACAGCTTTACCTTTCCTACAAAGCACAGCGCGACAATCACCAGCATTAGCAACCATTAAGTGTCTCCCAATTACAAGAGCGGTCAATGCGGTTGTTCCACAAGAACTGCTAACAATACTTTCATCTTCCATTGCAAGATCAGCTAATCTATAAGCTTTCCTATGAGATAACTCCAGTTCTTTCAAGAAAAGCGAGTTCACAACAGATGGAGATTCTCGAAAAACAGCATCTTCAAAGAAGAATCTCATAGCATTCTCTTTAATATAATGTGATGCCTCAGATCCACCATGACCATCAAACACACCGTAAAAAGAGATAGGAACTGGAGATCTGCAGAAGGAAGAACCAAGATGAACTGAAAGGTCGTCTATGCAAATGTGTTCATCTTCCATGTATTCCCTGTAGTCACCCTTATCAGCATAACTCCCAGAACTTATAACTGGGACAAAATCAGTAACAGACTCTTCAATGGTAGTTGCAGTTGCAGAACAACTCTTGACCTAAAAAAAAAGGTAACATAAGAGAGCTTGTTTAGTGTTTAGTTCTTCTCCACAACATCGCACAAGTAACATAGAATTCAATCAACAGAATAATTCATTAGTTTTATCAATCGAATTCAACTCTAACTTCTAAATCATTGGAAGAATCTGGAATAGAACAGAGTCCCAAAAATAAGAAAAATTCAAAATTAGAAAAAAGAAGAGAAAAGAAACAAAAATCAAACACATACAGATCCTAATAGAGGCGTTTCTTCAGAGGTAGGAATCTCAATACAAACGGAATCATGAATTCGAATCTCAGCAATACTGGGAGGATCTTTTCCGACGGAGAGATGAGGCTTAACGTCGATAGCACTGATCTCAGCAGATTCAGAGACCATGTTTTGACACAGAACCATCGTTTTTGCTCTTCTAATCAACTGACGGACACATCTGATTAACAGATCTTTCCAGAGACAAATCTGTGTTAAAAGAAGAAGAAGCCATGTTGTTTGGGTTACTGAACCTTTGCTTTGACGCATTTTAATTTTTCGAGAAATTTATTAACAAAAACAAATATAGTTGAGAATATATGTGAATATGATTTTATATTTCGATATCGAAATATATTTTGTGGTAGAATAGAATATTATATATCTAGTTTTTGCCTACTGTAATTAACTTTTTTAGTTATTTTAGTATGTTTATAGTAAAAAATATTTTATTGTAAATATCCATAAATTGGTATTTTTAAATACATGAATGATGAAACTCGTGTCGAGTTGTCTATACTAATATGTACTAATTAAGTGTTAAATACCAAATTAAGACAAATTAATTAACTGTGAACTTGGCTAAATGTGAGCGACACGTTGAAAACATGAGTGAGTGCAAAAGCTTTCAGACCACTTGGCCTCTTTAGTCTTTACCAATACACCGCCACTAATATGGTTCTTTACCTACACTCGATAAACGACTTTTTAATAGAAATTAAAATCGTAAAAGTGGAAAATATGATAAAACATAACAAGGATGACAAATTTGTATTTGTATATTGCTAAATCAAATCTTCTTCCTTTAACAAGTGATATAGATAGAAGATTTGATATTTTTCCGCCTCTTATATAAATTTGATTTTCTCAAAGTTGTTCAATTGTCTATTTTAATATAACAAAATTAGTTTTCATTTTGAGAAATTCATTTGAAAAAAGAAAAGTTACTGAATATAGAATAATGACTGACATAGAAAAGGGAAACGAAAGTACTACAAAAAACAAGTGTTTCAGGAAGGTCACAAAAGCATTTAAAGATCTTACTTAGTTAAAATAAAAAGCAGCAAGTTCTTACCAATTTAGTCAATATCATCAAAGTCGTGACCAGCTTTTGCTGCACATCATGGCGTTCACAAGTTTGGCTTTTCACGCTCTTGGTTCAACATTACCTTCAGCTCCACAAGAAGGTGGAAGTAAACGTTTGATGTCAAATACTCTCCCTCGAAAAGTTCCTTTGCTACTTTATAAATGCAACCAGAGAGTCTACAAAAAGTCCTGATCCTTACCCAATCATTGTCAGATGGTAGATCATAGACCTGGTAATACTTATCTTCAACAAACACATTCTTATCTTTCATATCTAAAGCTTCTTGCAGATTAAGCAAACTGATGTTCCAGTTGGTTGATGTCATTTTTCCCCAACCAACCAACACCCTAATTTCCTCTAACAACAAGTCCATATTACCAAACAAATCACGAGCCATTAACCGGAAAAGATCAGAGCAACAAAGGATGCGGAAGAAGCAAGGATTGTTTGAGTTTCTCCTTCCTCCCTTCTTTTCAATCCATTTTCTGAAACAATCAAACTCCTTACCACCAATACCACTATTGTTAGGCAGTAGAAGAGCAGAGACCTTGTTCTCAATCTCATAATCGTGAATAACGTTCTTGATTCTGTAAACAGAAACTTTATCATCACGTACAAACTCTATAGGATAGTACCCTAAGATCCATTTCCCAACCTTCCACTTATGATCAACGAAATGAGCACTCATACAGACGAAATCTTTGTGTAAATCAGATCCATCACTATCACTATCATATTCATCATCATGAGCAAATATATCATAAGAGATTGTTATTTTCCCATCAAATGTTTTGAGAAATTTCTTAACCTTATCTTTACGTTCTTTGTGAATCTTCAAAACTTCTCTCTCGAGTTGAGAAACACCGAAAGGCAAGAGCGGGCCTAAGTGCTTCACAATGCCATAAGGAGGTACACAAGCAATACGGATGAGCAACTCTGCCATACCTCGCAAAGCTTTTTTATCTTTCTCCGCCTGTGTTGGAATACGATTATCCACCATGATCTCATCGTTTCCGGCAGAATCTTCCGATTCTAGGTTCTTATTGACTTCTAAAAATGCAGATGATGGAAGATATCAGTAGATACACAGAAATTGAAATTTAAAAAAATCAAACGGAGAAGAAGAACTAGGAAACGTAATGAAAGTGATTTAACCTGAACTGGAGGCGATATCACCGTGTTCCATAGAAGCGTTGCTGTGTTAGCGGAGAGAAATGTTAGGGTTTGGATTTGGGAAAGAAGAGATGATGATAATGTAGGCGGGAACAGTACTGGAGTGTGGAGCTATTCAAGGACTACGTGGCATTTTATTAGTGGCTTCTTTTTCTGTCATTGGGTTTGAATATCGAGACAGGTTAATGTGACGTATGGTAAAAGCAAACAGTAGAGTTGATGGTTGATGGCTTGATGCAATTATTTAGGCGGGAATGCTACTAGTACTATTGCCTACTGAGTGATGAAATCTACGGTTAGTAACGCAGATAATGGACGGATGAGATTAATTCAAATATTTTTACTTGGGAAATATATATTTCTATATGGGCCGTTTCTGTTTGAGACGTTTGTCATATAATCTGATAACTTAATGGGCCTATGTATTCGGCTTGTTTGTTTAGTCTAAGTCTAAAACGATGACGTTTCTTTATTCGCTTTCACTCAAGTCTAAAATCTAAAAACCGACCCGTTGAACGCTTGCTTCTCCTATCAAGCTTGAACTGTCGCCGGCGGTAAGCCTTCGATTTATTTCTCTTTCTCTCTCAAATTTTTTATTTGGTTTGCATTGTCGTATCAATTTCTTTTCTCCAATCCAATACATGTGCCTTCTCCAGTTCAATATTTACGTTGATCGAGAATTGATATGGTGTTTCTGTAATAGGGAGAAGAAACTGTAATTGAAGAAGCTCAACCTCTCTCTCTTGTGAAAAATGCCGTCTTTACAAACTTCTCTGCCTCCTGAACTCGCAAACAATGTGGTTAGGGTCTGTATCATCGGTTTCTATCTTCTTTCAATGTTCAGACTAGCTTGTTTTTGTTTTTTCCTTGATGCTGCTATTTCACTGATCTGTTCTTCTCTTTTTTAATGTGCAGTTGTACCGAGAATGTCTTCGTAGAGCTAAATTTATTGGTAAGCAGGTAAGATATTCTCTTCTCAATTTATGTGTTTCTCTGAGTTTTGAATGTGAATCAGCTATGTCAGATCCAAGACACTCTGTTGCTTTTAATGGGGTTGTGTTTTGGTGTCAGTATCTTAGTGTTTAAATACAAGGATTTCATTTTACTAGTTTGACACCAAATCGAGTTCATCTGGATATTGATTGAATTTTATCAGTGTTCTTCACCTTCACATGGTTTTTACTTATTACTCACAAGGATGCAGAGTTTGACTGAGCCTGAAGATTTGTATTTGATATAATCCAGCCAGAAAAAGTTTGATATTGTTATCTTGTCATCAGTTTTGTTTTAGTTTCACAAGAAGAGATTTTTTTGCTTTTCTAGTAGGATTAGATATCCTGGAGTTGAGTAGATATGGGGAAGTGATCTTTGTTCTGTTTGTGTTTTGCAGCAACACAACACTGAGCTAGTGGTTGGTATGGTGAGGCAACAATTTAAGAAACACATGAATGAAACTGACCCTGAGAAGATTCAAAAGCTTAAAGATGAGTGAGTTTTCTTTTTTTCTCCCAAATCTCTACTGAATCCGACAACTTCACAAGTTGTGATTAGATCAGATGTAGGACTTGTCCGTTGAGGCATGTTTTTGCTAAAAGATGATGTTTCACGAGATCATATATCACAGAATACTCTTGGGATATATACTGAATGTATGCATCTATCTACCTGAAAAGTTTGGAATGACTCAAAATTCTCTACCGGTATTTTTGCAGTGCTGCTCGGGGACTTATCAATCACATGTTGTTTGAGTCAGCGAAGCTGACAGGGGGCAAGGTTAGCCAAAGACTCTAATACAGTTTGGTTGCAGACTCTTCCATTGTTATGCTCTCTCTCTCTCTCTCTGGTTCAATGTTTTTAGGCTAATAATGCAACTATGTCTGGCTAATTGGCTATAATAAAAGACTTGTCATCAAGTAGTTTCAGTCATTCAACATTAAAGATTTTGGTGTGTGATCAATCAAGTGGTTCTCTACTTCAAATCAAACCATACAGTTCTCTGACTCTAATTCGGATACATCTATATTTCAGATATACATCAAAAATCAATGAGTATCAACATTGAGTCCAAAAAAAAACAAAACTTCATAAAAAGTGCTGATATTGTTTATTACATGAATGTGAATAACATATATATAACATCAATGAAGGGCATGAGTCACTGCTTATGTTTCCGACAAGTTAGTCGTAGCATAGCAAGAAAACAAGAAGCCCATGTTTTATTCGGATTATAAAAGCAAACAAGTGATGCATTAAAGTATCAAATTTATTATTATTGTAAAGAAAAAGTTTCTCAAAACGAAATAAACCATAAATAGTCTCCAAGATTGATAACTTACCTTCCAAAAAGAAAATGGAAGACTCATTCCTTCAGAGATGAAACAAGTCTCCAAGTTCTTGAAGATGTAAATGAACTTCATCTTCTTAACTCCATCAGAGCTCTGACAAGCCTGAAGATGCGAGCAAACTCATTAAACAATAAATAATCAAATTGTCTTGACGGCTCTTTAGACAGATCAGGTTGTGTTGGTGGGTTCTGACAAATCACAAAGTCAAATCCTCCAAATTTCTCCATCAAAACCTCCAACTTCTTCACTGTCAACCTCTCGATTTCTTCAATCTGCACAAGCTCTCCAGTTTGTCCTGAACTCTGCCACCATCTCTTTAGTATGTTACGACTCAATCCACATGGATCTATAGAGAGTACACCTTTCAAACGGATTCCAAGACGGTGCAATGCAATCTCCACACCACCAAGACCACTAAACACTGATAAAACTGTTAACCCTTCAGGAAACATAGTCTTGAGAACAGAGAGATGGTAACCTAATGTATCTGTTTGAAAACAGTAATCAAACAACTTCAACCTTTCAGACAATCTTACATCACTAATGTTTGTGTGGTTTTTTGGATAACCCATAATACACTCTAAATGTTCAGGCTTTGCTGGTGAGAGGATGTTTGGTGCAATCCAAATGAGATTTGAAGTCTGACAATGTTGAAGTACTAGAGTTTGGTCTTGTTGAGTAAGCTTTCCATTGTATTCAGCTACACGACGATTAATACCTTCACAGAGCCGAGTTACATCGTTCATATTCGTATCGGAACACATACCACCAATGAAATGATTTCTGAGATCCCATTTTGGCCACCACCTCTTCATTTGTGGCATTACTTCTTGTATAGTTAACTTAGGCTTTGAGAGGATATTAAACCTGTTCTCAATAGGAAGATTGTGTACGTACCCTTCTCTTCTACGAAGAGATGAACACAACCTAGTATCCACATGTTCAGGGTGGATTCCAGAGAATACATTAGAGATCTTAGACCACCACTTTGGATCTAGTTCACCTAAGTTTCCATAGAAGAAATAAGGTGGTCTAGCTACATCTGAGGAAAGAGTCTGTGACAAACGCGGCTGCATTGCACTGGGGAACTCATCTTGTAACCATGGGATGGTTCCCATAAATGAACTTGACCCTCCCATATATTCAGGTCTTAGCCTTTTCCCTTTACCAGTAACTGCATCTGGATAAGCCTCCTCGTTATTATCTTTAGGTCGTTTACCTCTTGACTTTGAGGTCTGTCGTCTCACATTGACAGTGGCAGGAGAAGGGAGAGGAAAAGAGTCAATACCAGGATTTGGTTTCTTATTAGCAGTGCCACTCGATGAACCAAGACAACCATAGAATCTGCAAGTCCTTGGAATACATCTACGTTTTGTAGGAAGAGGTGCTGAAACATTCTACAATGGTAGAAGATATCATTGAGTAAGAATCCAACAGTATTTTAAGTTAATTAAAGAAGAGAATGTTGAAAGAAGCAAAAGACCTCAGGTCTCCTGGAACCAGCTACAACAACATCTTCATTGGTTTGAGTACCATCAGATGAGTTCTCGTCTTCTTTTGTCAACTCTTCAGCTAATTCAGCAGCAGTAATAAAGTCTACTATCTCATCAATAGGCACGTCTTCACCTATCACACCAAAATTACAGTCATAAAGTTCTTGAGTATGATTTTAAAGAACAGCTTCATAAATGACATTTCTCACCTTATAAGGTTATTAAGTTTTTGGTAACCCAAAAAGAAGAAACGGTAAAATACAAAACCCTAACTATAAAGAGCTAATACAGGAGCAACGGTTTTTGAAGTTTTAAAATGAAAGCTAGAGTCACTAGATACATTACCAAGCCTATCTAGTGCAAGATCAACTAGATTTTCTGGGAACTTCATTGATAGCAATATCACTCGTTTCCCACCAGTTTCAAATTCAAGACCAGGTTCCTGTCAAAGAGAGATAGAAATTTAAGAAACTACATTAAGTGAAGTACAAGACACATGCATGCATCAAACGTTATCTACTTTACCAGTTTGGGTTCCATTAGCCCATGAAAGCTAGGCTCTACAGTACTGTTAGTGAGAATCTCCACTAACAGTTCAAGATCATCTTCACCTGGATATTAAAAAGGGCAACCTTAGTAATCAAGAACCCTCAAATAAAAGTTAGCATAGACCTATCCATTTCATATGGTTACAATTTCTTTAGGAGGAAAGCTGAGAGTACCATTTTCATCAATTGCTTTCTGAACAAGTTTTGAGCTAAATCCCATCTCGATCAAGAATGACTTGACATGACTTGTAGAACTACTACCAGCATTGCCCTGCAAAAATCAAGTAGGAAACAATAAACAAGTTTAAGAACCTTCCTAAAACTCTACTAGTTCTTAATATTACTTGTTGATTAATTAGGTTCTTTCAACGATGTTCAAGTATAATACTTACACTTCAAGAAATAGAGCTATTTTAGACCGCATATATGATCGTGGGAAACATGCATGTTTATATTGTCGTTTAAACCGACTCAAATTAAAATAAATAAAATTAATTTGGTCATGTTTTTTCTTGTAGTGTTTATAAACGTAAAGGGACAGTATAAAGACAACAAAAACAAGATGTGGAGACAGTGGATGGATGGCAATATCTGAAAATCTGGGGCCCAAACAAAATGGAAAATAGAAGTCCTAAATAAAATATAAATTAATTAAAAATCTAAAGATTAAACTTTTATTTTTAAAATTTATTTATTTTATATATATTAAATTCTTGAATGTTTCAGTCTCCTATGATCGGCCGATGTACAAGACCATTAGTGTCTCTTAAGTATAAAAAAGCTTAACATACACCATTAATCTGCTGAGTGTCAGATGAACCTCCACTTCCGTTTCTTTTACGTACATCAGCCTGCATGATTCCAAAATCATTACAAAAATGCAACACACACAAAAAAAGTGATTCCATAAAAACACTATCAAGTATCAACCAGCTAAAATCAAATACCATTTCAGTGATTGCGAAAAACTAGACCAACAGACAAGAGATAAAGGGTTGTAAGAATGTATGGTGGTCTTCGTTTTCACTGTTTTGACCCTTAAAAATAAAATCTTATCTCTTCACCTAAACATTAGCAGTTAAGTTTATCAAACGGAAACTACTGTACAGATCATCGAGTTTGGATTAATTACCTTCGTAGCCTAAAAAATAAGATCTTTGTTACCTAAAAAAAATGCATGTATTTATGACATGCTATAACATACAAGATTTTTTTTGACCAAAACAACATACAAGATTTGACCAAAAAAACAAACAAACAAGATTTACAAATAAAGATAAAAGCCCATAAAGCCCACAACTCGACAAATAAGGCATGAAGACGACATAACTGATTAATACTTCAAATACCACCAAAACACCTTTCTCGAGAAAACTGATTTGCTGTTATTGTCCGCCGCCGCTTGCCTCTGATTTCGATGAAACAAATCAATGCCGGAGATGATATTTAGACATCAAATCTATCATATTTTGAACTTTTAATAAATTATCATAAAATTTCATGATTTATATTGAACTTCAGAAATTGCGTGGTATAATTATGTTTTTATTGTAATAAAAAAGCAGTACAGTGAGCATTAAGCCTTTGCAGTGGCCGATGTAGGGTTTCGTCGTTTCGAAGGGTGACAGGCACATAGGGTTCAGAGGAATGTTTGACTCCAATTTAAAATTAATATAATATTTATTTAAGACTTAAATTAATCAAAAATCTATTATTTATTATTTAAATAATACTAAATAAAAACTGACATTATTAAAAAAAAATTGTTCAAAAAATTATAACAGTATATATTATGTTGTTATAATATTTATATATATTTATTTATAATTATATTTATTTTAATTAGAATATTTTATCGCATCTACCATCATCAAAATTATAATTTCTCATCCTAAAAATCTTAAAATATAATCACATCTACTTACAAATAGTTATTAATAAATCTATACTATAAACAAGAAAAATATAATTATTAATATATTATATAAAAATTAATAAAAATACCAAAAATACATATTTATATATTTTAATTATTATTACATCATTGATTTCAAAACGGTCAAACCCGTTTTAAATGTATTAGGATTTTACTTGATATAGGGCATACCTTTGAAGGTCTATTACACCTTCTGAGTACGTTAATAAAAGAACATTCATTGTGATTTTAGTAATATCCAATGGGTATCACCACCGAGGTTATATAACCTAATTGGATATTGAAAAAGTAGCTTATTCGAGTTTATATATAATAAGAACATAATTAATACTTCATTGTTTAGTTCAAAACAAAACATAACAAAAGAAAACAAAAACAATAATATAAAAATACGTAAAAAAAAAACATATTATAAGTATTGAAAATATAAAGGACTCATGTCACTCATCTAAGAACGGTGCTAGATTTGCACTGAGCTTGGAACATACGAGCACACAAGTGGAACACAATATCTGTTTGCTAATTTTCCAAAATCCAATTCTTTGATGTATGCATTCTCTCTAACGATATAAGCTGTGCTGCGAGCTGAGTTCTTCAAAAAAAACACTGCGACTTTTTCCTCTTCGTCAACAAATAAAGACATAGATGAAACCTCAAGTTGTCTTAAACTAAGTGTATGTAAGAAGATCTCACTCCACGACACTGTATTAGTCTCAATCTTATTACTAATCCATATTCCAGTCCACATTATTGACCAACGTTGATATAACACCACAACTTGCTCTTCTCTAACAGTAGATAATACTACAGTATCATTAACATGAGACTGAAATGGTAAAGGTAAGCGCGATCCAAATCTCTCAGTTGTAAAATCAAAACATATTAAGAAACTACTGATCTCATCATCTTCTCCAAATTGTCTGTTGTGTTGTGTTGTCTCTTGAGCAAACCAGTAAGTATTGCCATTGAGAGACACGCCACGTTGGTTAATAGATATACTCCAGTCAGGAGTGAACTCGATAATCTTCCATGAGTTAGTCTCAAAACTGTAGATTTCAAACTCAAGAATTCTAGTTCTGTGAGCTACAATCATGTAATTAGTCATGACTTTGAAAGTATACAAAAATCTCAAAATTTTGTAGCTTCGAATAGCGTTGTTCTTCATCTCGTATCCTAGAGCGTAGTTGTCACATCTGTGGTAAGACACTCTAGGGTTGATCCACTTTGTTTGGCCACAATAAGGGTTCCAAACCCTAAGCCTAGAGTTTATATCATCGGTGATGCATAACAATAAACCATCGCAGTGATGGATTTTATATATAAGGTATCGATCTGTATTTTCTAAGCTAATAAGTTTACCTTTATGCTTTATACATGATTGAACGTTGTCGTCTTTGTGAATGTTATGGAGATTCACGCTCATTAGATAAACCTCATAATTCATCGTCATGATCACTTGAAACTCTTTTCCCTGATTTTTCTTTGCTTGAGCTATATGCTTCTTTGTAAAGTGTGCACGTTTGGTTAAAGTGTTCCACTTTTTGCAAGTAAATCGTACCGCTCTCATAGATGTTACCGGAACCCTAGAGAGCACCTCCTCGGCTAGATCACTTGGAAGATCGGAAATCTTCGTCATTGTTTCGACAAGGATTGATGAACTTGGGATTAGGGTTTTACTTCGTGGCTTTCAATGCTTTTTATATAGAGATGGTTCAATTTGACCTAAAAAGGAAAAGAAACGGTTTAGTCAAATAAGTTGAGAAGTTTCAGCCGCTTTAGTCTTTGGGCCCAAGAAGACTATGGGCCTTGGCTCGAAACTTGCTGGATAACGAAACTCTCTTTGGCTGCAGTCTGCAGACAAGAAAAGGACATATCTAATAATCGTGTTGTGAGCGCCAAGGCAACCTACATTATCCAAAGATATAAAATCTATGCAAAGTGAAAACTCCAAAAACACAAAATTTAATATTCGGAATAGTATACAACAACTTACAAAAAGTATTAATTACTCCAGAATGCAAAATAATATTTTTCATGTCAAGAAAACTCTATTGAGCGACCATCTAAAGATATTAAAACTTCTTGAGTGCCTCAAAAGTCTCAATGAAATATAGAACATCAAACTAATACAGAATCACATTTAGATGCACTTGGAGAACAAACTGGTGTAGGCAGGAAAAGTATTGAGAAAAGTTGAGATAGCTTCCGAGGGTAAGAGTTTTACTACTTTCTGGTGATGCTTCTCCATTAATGATACAACCAGTTTCTCAGGATCCATTTCATTTAGATGACCTGCAAAGTCAATTACTTAAAGAGCTTTAGAAATCTCGATTTTTAAACAACCCCACTACATTGTTTTGTATCTTGTTGTGAAAAAGTATCTTTACCTAAGTCAATCTCACGCTCATCATCTTCTTCATCCACCTCTTCAATCACTTCACTATCCTCCAATTCTGCTGCAGCTATAGCATATCTTTCCAGAAATTCTTCCTCCGTTTCTTCACAATCATCGCTCTCGGAATCCTGTTTAAAAAAACAAAAGATGAAACAGCTTATTTGGGAAGAAAACAAATCATTAGAAGATCTATTATGATGCCTGTCCCCCTTGATGCAAGGGAAAGAAAAGAGAGCAAAAAACATACTGTGAATGTAGTTTGATAATGAGTACGAGCAAATTAAATCAAACCTCGTTATTTGAATCAGTTTCTTCAGATTCCGTCTCTTCTTCTTCGGGTTCTCCATCATCTTCATCATCGTCTGTTTCTTCATTCAGTTCCTTTAGCCTCCGTGAAGCCTCCATCAATGAAACAAAACACTTCCTTGCCAAATCATCAGTTGCATTCCCATGTCTTACATCTAAAAGTTGCTCAATCACTTTTACTAGTGTCATCACTGAAACAAGAGGTCTTTTTAGTCTATGCTCTTGCATTAATGATTAACATAGCTACGATACTAAACCTTTTAAGATCATTTGACCAGTTGCATAAAGCAGTGGTTGTAACTTGTGAACTGTAACTGTAAGTTTGATAATTCTAAATCAACAGAGAAAGGAAAGATTTATCTACTCACCATACAGTTTTACTTCTGATGCTACTGATGGACTAGCATCACAAGTAAGCGAGTATGAAAATGCCAATGAAGATGCCCATAACTCGAAACCTCCAGATATCACTTTCTCTAAAACCCCTTCCACAATACTTGAATAGGAGATATAGCATGATGATATTGCCAGCAATAGAGGCCTCCATGAAGAAGAAGGCTTCTCACGCAATTCTAGAAAACGAGAAAAGGCTGCTTCGCTAAAGACCATCGCCAATGATTTCCCCACCCCTTCTATGTCAGATGAATAGGCTGGTATATGTAACAACGTGTGGACACAAAAGCAAGCCCTCCTTGTGGCAGACGGATACTCAAGTATGGCTTTGCTGACAAATGAACCAATGGATTCAACGATAGATCCCGGACGGACTGGCATGGCTGGAGGGGATGGCATAGCTCTGAGAAAGAAATTCCTAAAACCATATTTGTTGTTTATACTTACAACTTCATCTATGCAGTCAAAAACTGACAAGTCCTCCGATTCTTCCCAACCATTCCAGCTAGCAAGAATATCAGCCCAGACTACGAGTAGTTCAGTTAATTTGAGCTCTACAAATACATTGCAATTAGTAGAAGCAACCAAAATGAACCGCAACATTGTTGACAAATGATTTACGGATGAAGTCGGAGGCACATCTGTTGCCTGAACCATGCAAAGATAAAAGGCAGAGGAAAGTATCCTAAAATCAGAACAGTAATTCTATGCTCCATGTAGGCATATGATTAGATTCAATCTCTATAATTTGAAGATGTAACTTTTGAAGATATCACAAAGGGATTCGAGTAAGACAGAATTTAACTACCAGCCATGCGTGCTGTAAAAGTGTTGACAAAGCTTTGCTGATGGTGCCTTGACCAGTTAGCCATATTTCAGTCGCCTGATTATTCTCCTCATCCACTTCAGGCTTAGAGCTTTCATAAGTCTCAGCCATAGCTGCTAATGTCTCAAGGCCACCTATAGTAGCCTAAGTTGAAAAAATAAGAAGTACAAAAATTAAGGTTGGATAGTGACTTGCAAGATCCACTAACGATAGTCAAAATTTTACAATACCTAGACCAGGAATTCTACATATATTGTTTTGATAGTGTTCAGGATTTCATGTGCATGATATAAACATTAGCAGAATATGTCATTATTTACTTAGATCACATGGAATACATTCTGTTACCTTCAGTTTCATGTTGTTGAATCTCCAGATGTAAGCAAAAGTATTGAAAAATCAGAAATTAAAGATACCTGAGACCATGGATCTTCAGTCGGATGCATAAACTTCAATATATTAGTAACTAGCAAAGAGACAATATAAGGAATATGCGTGGCAATATCTTGGTTTCCCGACTCTACTACAGATCTGAGAAGCTGAAACAAAATGTTATCCTCATCCTCCTCATTACCAATCCTACCAATAATAATCTTAAGAAGCGGCAACCATTCAGGTGGTTGGTACTCATTCTGAAGAGAACAAACATATTCTCTGAGTTAGATATGACAAGACATCAGTTCAAGCTACAAGTGCCATTGTTAACAGAAGTGCTAACTTACTTCGAGTAGTGAACTCATTCCACCAGCAGCTGATACACGCACTGGGTAACAAGAGATCTCCAACTGATCTCGCATTTCTAATGCCTTCAGAAGAGAAGAAAAAACATCTGCATTCATCTCCTGAAAGCATGAAGCAATGAATCAATTATGAGATCTCTATAAGTAAAATTTCACTAATTTTAGTCAGTGAGTAAAAAAATATCTAATTCTAACAAACGTTTTGCATAATACATACATTTTAGGGTGATTTACAACATCGGAAGAAAAAGAAAAATTTACACCTCAGGTAGGCAGGACGCAAGCTCTCCAAGTACCCAATTTGCAGATGCAACCAAGTAAGGTGAGCAATCGAGTGTAGAATAAATAGGTAGCACTCGGGTACGAACAAAAGATGCCACATATTCAGGATTTTGTTGTTGGATAAACTGCAGAAAAAAGAGAGCCATTGTAAATTTCAGTTCTATGTATAAACAGTCAATGCCTAGCCCTGGGCATTCGGTTTATTCGGTTTAAACGGTTCGGTTTTTTCGGTTTTTCGGTTTGTTCGGTTTTCAAAAATCGGTTCCAAAGTAAAACCGAAAAAAATATCGGTTTGTTCGGTTCGGTTTTCGGTTTATTCGGTTCGGTTTTGGGTAAAATAATTATTTCCGAATTCAATCCGATTAACCCGAATAAACCGAATAAATCTGAAAAATCATGTTTCGGTTTATTCGGTTTGTTCGGTTTATTCGGTTTAATTTACACTGAATAAACCGAACCGAAACATAATTTTTGACAATGATTCGGTTAACGAAATAAA